>PVJO010025423.1:0-23296 GCA_004026905.1 Hystrix cristata | reverse complement strand
TTTTTTTTTTTTTTTTGTGGTGCCAGGGATCGAACTCAGGCCCTTGTGCTTACAAGGCAAGCACTCTAATCACTGAGCTAAATCCCCAGCTATCATGGTTATTTTGTTTCTGTACAGGATGTATCTTGGTGGAACCACCCTTCCCCACCCCTCCCTTCCACTCCCCCTTTCCTTATTTACAGCAGATTTATTTACATTTTTCTCTTTTTCTTTTTTCCTTTTCTTTCTCTTTTCTCTTCCTTCTTTCCCCCTTTTCCCTTTCTAGCTCTCCTCTCTTTTGAATAATATCTTTTTTCACCTAATATCTATTACGCCTCTTTGTTTTTATGTACACTTATGGTTTCTCATATAAGAGAAATAATTTGATGTGTACTCACAACTGACTGATTTATTTCACTTAAGAGTGTGTTCTCAAGATGCATCCATTTGCCTACAAATGACTCTAGTTTATCATTTTTTACAGCAGAGTAGCACTCCATTCTGTAGAAAAACCACATCTTCTTTAGCCATTACTATGTCGTTGGGCATTTGGGTTGTTTCCAAGACTTAGCTGTTACAAATTGTGTTGTTATGAACATGGTTGTGCATATATCTCTATGGTATGAGGTTTTCAATTCTTCTGGGAAGATACCAAGCAGAGGAATAGCTGGATCAAATGGAACCTCTAGAGTTAGTTTTTTGAGGAGTCTCCATAATGATTTCCATAGGGGTTGCACTAGTCCACATTCCCACCAACAGTGGAGAAGGGTACCTCTTCCTCTGCAGCCCTGCCAGCACTTGTTGTAGGTTGATTTCTTGATTGGAATTGCATTAAATCTGTATAGTAATTTAGGAAGTTTGGCCATTTTCACTATGTTGGTTCTTCCTACCCAACAATGTGGTATATCTTTCCATTTTCTGATATCCCTTTCAATTTCCTTTTTTAGAGTACTGTAGTTTTCAATGTAAAGATCTTTTACTTGCTTTGTCAGATAAATTCCTAAGTATTTCATTTTTTATGTGATTGTATGAGGTACATCTTCCCTTATTTCTTTCTCAGTGAGTTTGTTATTTGTATATAGGAATGCTATTGAGTTTTGAGTGTTGACTTTGTATCCAGCTACGCAACTGAATTTAGTTATTAAATCTAGAAGACTTTTGGTGGAATTTTTAGGGTCTTCTATGTAGAGTATCATGTCATCTGCGAGTAATGATAGTTTAACTTCTTCCTTTCCTATCTTTATTCCTTTTATTTCTTTCTCTTGCCTCATTGCTCTGGCTAATGTGTCTAGAACTACATTGAAGAGTGGTGGTGATAGGGGACAGCCTTGTCTTGTTCCAGATTTTAGTGTGAAAGCGTCCAGTTTCTGAACGTTTAGTGTGATGTTGGCCGTTGGTTTGTGAAAGATGGCTTTTATTAGATTTAGATACAGACCATCTTTTCCTAATTTCTGTAGTTTTTATCACAAATGGGTGTTGGATTTTGTTAAATGCTTTTTTCTGCATCTATTGAGATGATCATGTGATTTTTGTCTTTCACTCTGTTGATAAGGTGTGTTACATGTATTGATTTGCATATGTTGAACCATTCCTGTATCTCTGGGATGAATCCTACTTGGTCGTGATGCATGATCTTCCTAATAATTTGTTGCATTCTGTTTGCCAGTATCTTGTTGAGAATTTTTGCATCTGTGTTCATTAGAGAAATTGGCTTGTAGTTCTCTTTTTGTTGGATCTTTTTCTGGTTTTAATATCAGGGTTAAAATATGTATCTTCAATTACTTCAGTGGCAATTCTGTATTGTTGCTGTAACACATTAGCACAAATTTACTGGCTTGAAACAACCCAAAATTACCGTTATAGTTCCTGTGGTTAAAATATATACATATTTATATACATATATGTATGTATATAAATATGTATATATATATATATATATATATATATATATATATATATATATATATATATATATATATATATATATATATATATATACATGCATGTATAATGGAATTCACCAGCAAGCTTAACATTTTAAAATCTCTCTCTCTCTCTCTCTCTCTTTCCCTATCTCTCTGTCATTACCAAATTTGGAGGATTCTTTTGATTATACTGGATACACTCAGATAATCCATGATAATGTATTTTAATATCAGTTGATTAGCAACCTTAATTCTCTGCATAAGCAGCAGAATGGTGTTGCTGGAGATGTTACAACTGCAGTGGCCTATTAGTGCAAGGATGACTTCCTAGTTCTCTGGGATTACCTAGTATCTTGTTTCGCATAAAGAGCAAATTAGGAGGAAAATCTAAAAAAAGGTGACTTTCAGTATATATATCTTTAATTTAGACATAATTTATTACAGATATAAGTAAAGTCATGATGTTTCTTACTAGAGATGTAATCAAAAAGTTCATACCTGAATAAAAAATTACATTTTTGACCTAATTTTTGCCTTTATTATTCTTTCATTTATAGCAATCAAGAAAGTTCCCAAATGCACTTTATGGAATAGCTAGATTTTCAAGGATTTAAGGATCTTTTAGTATCTGCATGTTTGATGTTGGATTATATTGAGACCTTGTATCAAAACAATCTTTTTGAAATGCTAAATTAATGGAAAATTTCCTGTTAGGAATTCTTTTTATAAAAGAAATTGAGATTAAGGAAGATTAAATACTTTTCTGATGTCAGTGTATAGGAAATTGTGGTCCTTGCCAAAAATGGCCATCCTTTTCTATCAAAATCCATATTTTTGAGCAGTATGGTGATATTTCCCCCAAATCACTTTTTATAAATAGCATAGTTGCTCCATTTCTTAGAGCAACTTCAGGTCAGGACCTAACAGTCTGTCATTACCAAATTTGGAGGATTCTTATGATTATATTGAATTCACTCAGTTAATCCACGATAATGTGTTTTAAAAACAGTTGATTTTAAAATCATCTTGGTAGGTATTACTCACTGGCAACTTGAAATACTTTGTGCTCTGTAGTACGACCTCTACAATTCCAGGAAATTACAGTTCTACAGACAGATTTTCCAACTAACTGCATTTAGAAAAGAAGCTTTATTGAATTATGCCATTTGCAACTTCAAGCCATATCCATCTTTTTTACTATTTCTGAGTCCTCAAGTTCTAACTGGAAACCACTTTAAATTAAAAAAAAAAAAATAAAGTGAGTCACCTCACAGAGTCAGTGCTTTATAAAGATAGCATCCCTACAATTAGAGGGATGTACACTTAAAACGCATTTAGTTGTTGATACACGGGACCTCAAAACAGGCACATCAAGGTTGCATGAAGCCAATTTTTTAGATGCTGTGAGAGGCCTCTTCCTGAGAGACTGCCAGCAGGCTGTCAAATTCATTCTTTCCCTCCACTATCATTGACAATGTTGCATCGGTCACTAAGGAAAACAATACCCAAGGTGCTAAAATTAATGTTCTCTTTACACCGCTGTCACAAATGAATGGATTTTCAAATAGAAATTATACAAGGGAAATTGCTTTCAGCACAAGACAACATTCTGCAAGAAAAATGTCATGCCACTATTTGTTTGTCTGACCAGTGCATAGGCTTCTAGGAAACAGTTTATCACAGAGAAGTATGACGGGCTTTTGACAGACACCACAACCAGCACCCTGTTAGAAAACCGCTGCTTCGTCAACACAAAGCAAGCATTTGTCAGGGAGACTGAGTACTACAGATGGAGTGACTCTCCCTCCTTAGCTTCTATTTTATGACTCAAGTTAGAAGCATTTTAGTCTTTATTACCAACACTAAAATGCAAGTCAGATGGCTAAATTATATTAATTATGCATGTCAGAATCCACAGGTATCCGGTAATATATATTCTTCAAAAATGTCAACAGTATATTTATTTCCTCATATAAAATTTTGCCTTGAATATCAATATTACTGTAAATTTCGTAGAATGACAATTATTGCAATGATCTTATATCAGGAAGCATTTTCTAATTCACATGTTTTCTCCCCAGTGATTAATCAAACAAACTTGTTTTGGGCTCCTCTCCAAGTTACAGATTGGTGGATTTTATAAAAGGATCACCAGATGTGCTGAGCAAAGTCTATATAAAAGTGAAGCAGAAATTGTGAATAGACTGTTTTTAAAACCATCAAAGGAGCTCATCTCCAGCTTTCTAGGTACAGATAGAATTTGACAGATGATGGTTTTATGTTCTAGTAAATCTACGGCAAATTGAAAGCACCGTAAGCCAAAAATGCTTTTCGATATTACTAACCCATTGAGTATCATAGTTTGGTAGCATGTACATTGTAGAGCGTTGGCTCTTTCCTCTAGTGATTGTGTGTCTGCCTGAGACACTCTGCTTTTTCTTTTTTTTTTTTCACTGTCTTCATCATAAAAGAGTATTTTTACTGCATTTCACTAACCTGAGAAAAATTACCTTTGAAGACATGGTTCTTAATGCATATTGTTTTTGTACCATTGTAAAGTTGAAAAACAGAGAGTTGAACCATTGTAAATCGGGCAGTATCTGCATTTAGTTATTGGCTCATGTGACTAGAATCCTCAATATCTTTTTCTTTTTTTTTACTAATCTCTCATATCATATATCTGAAACTATTACAACATTCATAACCTTCCAGTATGTGGCAGTCTCCATAATTAAAAGTTATAATTATTTATATCATATTATCTTCACAAGAAACTAATGAAGTAAATTTGTATTACATATCTATAAATAGATATTACATATCTATTAGATATCAATGAAAAGGGAGATTTTGAAGAACCAGTAACTTGCTTAAGATCTCACCCTTTGAAAATGGCAAGGGAATTCTCATTTAAATTTCTCTGCTCTATTGTTTCTGATCAAGGATCAATACCTGTGGAATCAATTGCTTTGTGTCTCTTAAATCTGCCTCTCATCAACAAAGCTAGTTTAGTTTGCTATCATTGTTCACACACACACACACAAAACACTGATAACCCTGCTTACAGTATCTCTGAATCTACATGGTCCTTTTTGCATCCATTCATGCATTTTCTGCATTATAACTAGAACATCATTTATAACAGGTAAATAAAAAAAAAAAAAGAAGAAAAGCAAGCCAAAAAAAGTTTCTTTAAATCACCTATTTAAATTCTTCAGTAACTTCTCTGTATTCTCAGGATGACATCCAAACTAGTGAACTCAGTGTAGATTTCCCTTTAAAAATGTGAAGCAAAGTGTAATCTAGAATGCATTCCTTTTGGGCTTTTTCTGACCACTGGCCACTCCATCAAGCCTAACTTTATATCACACACACTTACTCATGATTGCATTCTCCAGATTCAAGGCTCAAGTGAGAATTTATGAGATGATTTTTTTTTGGAAATGATTTGCTCAGGCTGTACTTTCAGGAGACATCAGTAAAAGGTGGAGAAAGCAAGACACGGAAGAGGAAGAAAGCAAGAAAGATACCAAACTCATACAAACATGCATGGAGGAAAATTTTGCTCTCATGTTCAAAGGGAACCTTCAAGAGGAAATCATGCCTCAGATTTGTTGGAACCTTGGCAAGGCAATTGGCCATGGAAGATCGAACTTATGAATCCTAGACTAAAAGTCTTCGGATAGAGATGACTTCACAAAGCCCCAGATGTCTCATAAGCATACCCAGTAGTTCCCAGCTGCTCCATAAGTACATTTGAAAATAGGAGTTTTGGAGGCAAACTTTGAGAAATTTAGAGGAGGACATAATAATATATGAATGATTGATTTTTCCATATATTCAGTTTTTTCTGGAGTGAGGTTGAATCTTAACGTTGTTTTGATTTGCATCTCTCGGATGACTAGTGATGTTGAACATGAAGGGCTGCGAGGAAAAAGGAACCCTCCTCCACTGTTGGTGGGAATGTAGACTGGTCCAGCCACTGTGGAAATCAATATGGAGATTCCTCAAAAAACTGCAACTGGAGGTTTCATTTGACCCAGCTATTCCCCTACTGGGGATCTTCCTAGAAGAATTAAAATCGTCATACCATAGGGACGTATGCACAACCATGTTCATAGCAACACAATTTGTAATAGCTAAGTCTTGGAAACAACCTAAATCTCCAACAACCAATGAATGGCTAAAGAAAATGTGTTTTTTTTCCTACACAATGGAGTACTACACACCCATAAAAAGGATAAACTAGAGTCATTCGTATATAAATGGATGTTCCTTGAGAACATACTATTAAGTGAAATAAATCAGACACTCATGAATACACATCAAATTGTCTCTCTGATATGAGAGTTCATAACTGTAAATAAGAACAAAGAGGTGTAATAGATATTATATAAAAGGAAGATAATATACAAAGGAGAGGAGTACTAGAAAGAAAGAAGGGAAAAAGCAGAAAGGCAACAAAGGAAAGAAAAGGGAAAGGGAAAATATGGAAAATTATGAATAATCCTGCTGTAATTAGGGAGGGAGGGAACAGAGGGGAGGGGTGGGGAAAAGGGGGGAGGACCAAGATACATCATGTACAGATACAAAATAAATGTGATGAATGTAACCATTATATGTAAAATGTACCAATACATGTTCTTGGTTTAAAATTTTAAAAAAATAATAATATAAGAATGATAGAGAGTAATATCCACATTGTCCAGTTAGATTTATTACCATTAAAAATATACAAAATTTCTTGCCAAAGAAAAATAATCTGTGTTTTAATTCCTTTCAATCCTACAGTTCTTCTTCATGTGTATAAAACCTGAAATATGAAATTTTATCCCATGCTTTTCTTTTTCTCTTACTCCTGGAAAATGTTTGTCTATATCTGGTAGCAAAAATTCACCTTTTTTCATTTGTTTTCTTATGTTTTTGATTAATACTGTTATTTTGTCTACGGCCATACCACCCTGAACGTGCCCGATCTCGTCTGATTAATACTGGTTTTGGTCTACAGAACTTATTGGGTACACAAATATTTACACACATGACATGAAAATTATTTGAGTTTTGCTTTCTGATCCAACTCATTTTTACTTGCGAAATCCATTTGCTATGCTTTTTTTTTTTTTTTTTTTTTTTTTTCAACTGGTCTCTCAAAAGAATGGACCAACTACAGCTCTGGTGAGAAACTAGTGAAAGGAAAAAAAGGAGATTGAGGTCAATTTCTGTCTCTCACTCTGTAGCAAATTGGACTTCTTTTCTGAGTTCTAATGTCCTGTCCCAGAAAACTGGCTTTGTCTCCTTTGCAGAGCACAGATCCTGCTTCTGATAATCTACTTGGACTTGTGACCACACATCCCTTCAGGTGGTGATTGCTTCTTCTTTTTCTGAGTTGCTTAATTATCATGGCTTGCTTTCGGTTCCTTTATCACCTATATAAATAGTCATCTGTGCTGAATTTCTTTAGTCAGAAATACTTAGTTTTTTGAACTAACTTTAGTTGAAACATAAGTAGATATAGATATCCAATATTTTCAGTGTTTTTATTTTTCTAAATTTATATTAAATTTTTGTCTTTTCCTATTCATTAGACTTGAAAAAGAATGCCTGTTTGCCATCTATTTACTGTATTTCACATTTGTCAGCTCTTTATATCAGTTGTAATTGTTTAAAAAAATTCACAACAATGTTTTATTTTCATATTATGCTCTTATATGCCAATTTGTATTTCAGGTTACATGGAAAAATCATATAAGAGTAACTTTTTCCACATTTATTTTTTGCTGAAATCTAAAATTTATCATTATGTCATTGCAATTCCTTATTTATGTTTTGCATTTATATACTTATTTGCATTTATATCATCTATCAATTGAAATTCCTTCACCTTAGCCAAAACAGCTTTGTTTTGTGGATGACTGTGTAGACAAAATACTAGGAGTTTTCAGATGTTATGCTTTGAAAACTTCTAGAAGACATTTTTACTTAATTTTGAGGTGATGGTTTAACAGAGGAGTTGAGAAAAGATATACATAAATGCCAGTCAACTTAATTTTACGCATTTGTAAAGAATACAAAAAAATACAATCTAAGACACGAAGTTTGAAACCATAATATCTATTACCTATTTTGTCTCCTGATGTTGTCCAAGCTGGCTGCAAACTCCTGGCCCCAAGTAACTCTTCCACCTCAGCTTTCTGAGCAGCCAGGACAACAGGTGTGTTCTATGGGGCCTAGCTAATACTACACATTTATAAAGGGGTTAAAAAAAATTACCAAAATATCACAGAGTTTTCTGCTAATGACTTTTTTTCTGTTCTAGGACCCAATTTAAGATCCATCCACATTACTTTTATTTATTTATTTATTTATTTATTTATTTATTTATTGGTGCCAGGGATCGAACTCAGGGCCCTGTGCTTGCAAGGCAAGCACTCTAACCACTGAGCTAAATCCCCAGCCCCATCCACATTACTTTTAGTTATGTATTTTTTAGTATTTCTGATTTTTAAAGGCATATTTTGTCTAATATTGCTCATTTGCTTTAAACCATCATTTTTGAGAGTTGTTTTTTCAAATTAAATCATTATGTGCCTATTTTTAATAAACATTTAAATTCTTAAATGTTTTTCTCATAAATTTTGCCTGCAGTCACACTTCCCAATCTTTTCATTTATAGAAGTTTTTTCAGATTAATAGATGTTAATAGTTATTGCACTGAATAGCTATATATTAATAACCATTTATGTTTTCTTTTTAATTTTTCTAGAAATTACCTTATTCAATTAATACTTCAACAAAAATGGGAATCTGTCTACCTTAATATATTTTTTCTTACCCAAGTACTCATTCTTTTCTATTTTCTTGAAGAAATAATTCAGATTAAAACATTCGATTCATGTAACAAAACTGTTTTTATCAAAAGTGTATGCTTACTGTAGAAAGTACAAATCTATATTACCAGAATATTTTCGTAGACTTCAATACTTTTACTACATTGTTTTCTTTTTATTCTCAGCTTGGGTTTTTGCCTTATTGATTATTACTCTCTTAGAAAGATTATTGAAATAAATGTATTTTATCTGACCTCAAAATAAAATGATGGCTCTACTACTAACAACAATATGGGAACCTATTTGTTGCTTGAAAATTTCCCAGTATTTTAAATTACACTACAGTAATGACCAAAGTCTACTCTCTGGACTTTACTAGTTTTCGTGTGTTAAAGTTTTCCTTTCTTTCTTTCTTTCTTTTTTTTTTCCCTCTTTTTTTGTATGGTTTTGGGAAAGAAATGCAGGCCTCACGAAAGCTAAGCAAACACTCTCCCATTAATCTATATTCCCAGCTCCTGGGTTAAAATTTGGAAATCATCTAGGATGATGGATATAACTAATTTTCTTGTTTTGACATCTAGATAAGTAGTAAGCCTTTGTAGTGAAGTGAAAATCTACTTTCAAAAACATTTAAATTAAATTATATTAAATGCAAGTTAATTTGTCCTGAGTTGCAATTATATCTAGGTAGATAGAATATAGATAGATACATACATATGTAAATTCTTGCAGAGACAATTACTTAGATAGGCATATAGATAAACAGATATCTATAGAACATATATGTATGTGTTACTGATTTACATTAGCTGACAATGTTTAAAACTCAATAATCCTAAACCTTTGCTTCATATTTTGCAATAAAAATGGAAGGACGGTTATACGATTGTTACAGATTCACTTTTATTTTCTCTTAATTCTATATGCTACTTGTTAAATGGACATCTGTAATCTTGGCTAGTAAGTTTCTTTCTTTCTACATTATGTATAAAAGAAGCTTCCCAAATTCTGTAAATATGAAGGATGCTATACACTGGGTTCCAGGTCTGATGTGATATCTACTTGTTCTATTTTTTTTATTGCTGTAATCAGTTTTTAAGATATTATCTCTAATAGGAGACCTTCTATAGGATTTTACATTTATATTTAAAAGAGAGAAGATAGAAAATTACCATAACTTTTACAGAGAGAAACTCACAATTTTTCAATCTGTTGTGAAGCGTTATTTTTTACCTGAACTCAAGAAAATCAGAAAGGACAGGACGGTCTGATTGATGGAAGAGAGGGAATTTTAACCAATTATCTCTAAGTAAAATTCACATTTCCTATCCTTAAACTTAATTATGTAAACCACATTTTCTCCATCTAAAAATGTTCCTTTTCAGTTAATGATCTCCTAATTTTTCTTAGCACACTTATTACGGAGTTAAATCTAGGTAGGCATAGAAAAGAAACAAAATTGAAATTTTTCCGTAGGCACTAAAACCTGCACTATCAATTTAAATGATGTGCCGAAGGGTAAATTAAGGTTGCAGCATTTTCTCAAGTAGATCATATCACTTTTTACCTCAACGAAAATATTAGAGAAAAGCACTTCAAGAAGTCTATTTCTATACAAAATCATAAATTGTTGAGGTCAAGCAGGGCTCTCAGAGTGTGAAAAATAACATGTCTAGATGAATTATTTACTATCCTTTATTCCTATTTCCCATGACTCATATGCTTACAAGTAAACTCAGTTATCTCAAATTTTAAGTTAGTATTATATACACATGAAACATTAATCATGAAGAATTAGGTATTATTTTTACAGCCTTTACTTGTAACAAATCCCTGAATATGCCAGTAAATTTAAGGGATTACTAATCAATTAAACTTTCATCTTTTAGATTGGCCCACCCATGAGGTATGAAACAATTAATGTTTTCAGAGGCTTAGAATACAGTAAGAAGGGCAATCTAGTAAGCAGTTAAAACTTGAACAAAGCTCCTCAGTTAAAAATAATATTAGATGAAGTATGTAATGTTTTCATGGCTTGTAGAATAGGCACATAACACAGCCAGCGTCTGTCCAATTAGGAAGAGTCGCACAAAGGTGTTGATTGTAGAAAGTAGCTGAACAGGACTGCACATGTGCACACAGATAAGCGAGACAGGCTCATTGCAGGAAAGGTAAATTTCCTGTGAAACTCCCAGCAATGAACACCAGTAGTTAATTATGATGGGAACCTTGATTCTAAGTGAGAAGAAGTACAGCCATAATGTCACAGGAATAGTTTTGATCTAGAATAAAATATATCTTAAAACATTCTAATTGGTTTTGAAGATTTCAGTCAAGTGGGTGATAGAAACATGTTTTTCATTTGTGCAACAATCTCATTGATAAAATATACAAACAAAGGAGCATAGATTTCAAGCAGAAAGTAGGAGGTTATTTCAATAATATGAGATCTAAGACTGAGGCAATAGGCTTAGGGAGAATTATACAGGTTCCTGTAATATTAAGATGTAATGGTTGATAGAATTTTGTTGACAGAGAAGAAAAAGTGAAAAACAAGGTTGAAATCCTGGATATTATTTAGGAATCCACATAGATAAACAGGGAGACAACTGTATATAATAGAAAACACGAAAGATGAAAAAATTTGGTGAGACCCTAACAAAATAATTGGATGCAATAATTTATATTTTTGCTTATGGGATCTGCTTGATCAAATATCTAATGCGCCTGAAGGAATAAAACAGGAACCTAAATATATTTTTCAGGACCAAAAGACAAAAATGATCTTAAGAATTAGCACAAAGTATCATATAAATTAAACTAACAATGATTAAATTAATTATATCTGTTTCAGAAGATGTATTAATGAGAAGATTTTTCTAGACAAAAATTAGAATTTGATAGTTAAATTTAAATAAATAATCTAGTTACAACATTAAGGAAACAAAACATGAAAATATATGAGAAAGATTATTAGACTTGGAGGAGCGACAGAAGGTTCTAACATGCCTCAAATGGATATTTCGACATGAGGCAATAAAGAAGCTACAAAGAAATGTTAATCGAGTAATAAGAGTGGAAAAACTTAGAGAAGGGTGAAGGAACAAATCATCACATCTTAAAAATCAAAAAAAAAAAATACGAAGCAGAATAGTAAAACAAGCAAACTAACAATTTTATACATAGTTGAGAAATTTTATGTGAACTACAAAAGACCAAAACTTAGTAAAGAAAAAGAAAGGAAAGATATGTTTACCATTAGCAGAATGAAAAGGCAGAATATTAATAAATCAGTGATAAATTGTCTGATGAATAACCCCCAACTGCAATAACAGAGGCCAGAAATACAGAGGAACAATAAAATGGATTAATGGATAAGGAAAGTAAATTGTCAATCAAAATTCTATAAATAGAAAAAATATATTTTATAGATGAAGGCAAAAAATGTTTTTTGGGAAACAAAATTTAAATTTATAGTGGCAAATCAAAAGGTAGAATTTCACTTGCTGGGCACATAAAAAACTATTCTGGATGGGAGATATAATAAGAAAGTGAACAGAGTGTATAGAACAATAATGGCAATTACATCAGTAGAATTCAAGGCATGATAATATACAACCATGATAGTAACTACAGATTTTCTAGGGGAAAGAATTAACATAGAGTGAAATAATGGACAACAAAGGAGTAGAAGTTTCAAAGAGATAACGAAATACAACCATTTGGTTAATTACACTATGAAAAAGACAAGTCAAAATGTTGATGATTTTCAATTTTTTTTAAATTAAGTATTCATATCAAAATATCTAGGGTTATCAGGAGATTAAGTTAAAACTATCATTCAAAACAAGAAAAAGGGACATATGGAATGAGACAAAGGTGGGGATTAATTTGTAAAAGTAGAAGGTGATAGATAACAATGGGTTTTGTATATTAATAGAAACATAATATATTAGAAATCAGAGTAAATATCAACAGCCTAACTATTAAATTGTATTAGTCAAGTTTCAAACAAGAAACAGAGATATGTCACCTTATCAGAATATTAGAGGTTTATTTACAAACTGCCCATTCACAAAATGTTGTGTTAATATAGGAGAAACACATGGATAGGCAACTACCAGGGTATTACTAGGACTTCTTACCTCCTGGCTCACAGTGTGAGTGATGGACCAGTTAGACAAGGAAAGAGTTACCTTGAAGAGACTTCACTGACTACAGTTCAGGACAACCTTTCAAAGAGAAGAATCAAGGAAACAAGGATCCTGATCTCATTTTCTTCATCTCCTGTAATTTACTAGGACTCCACATGAGTGGAGTCAAGGAGAGTGATCGAGAGATTCAGTTGGTGGGTTCCCCCAAAATCATCCTCCCTCAGTGGAGGAAAAAGATGAAAAGGAGGTTTAACGAGGCAAAGTAATTCTTGTATCTGTGTGTGTGTGTGCGTGTGTGTGTTATTGGAGAATTAACCCAGAGCCTTCTAACAGAGCTGCATTCCCAGCCCCCTTTTAATTTTTCTTTTGAGGCAGGATCTTGCAAAGTTGCCCGGATGGGATTTAACTTTCGAACCTCTTTCTTCAGCTTCCCAAAGTGCTGGGATTAAAGATGTGGGCCACCACAGCCGGCTATCGTATCAATTTTTTAAATGTCAAATTTAATTATTTTTCTAGAATAGGTAACTGAATTTTGTTAGAAAATATTGCTTGAATGTTTAAAATTTTTTATTGAAGTGTATTACAACAAAATCTTACAACAATTTTATAGATCCCATTAAGTAGCATAAGTAATCGAAGTCGATTTTTTTTTCAGAAGATGATGATATACATAATTGAATGCGTTTCATGCTTAGGGCAGTATGAATAAGAACTAAATATAAAAATATCTGCTTGATGTTTCAATAAAACCGAAAGTAACATCTAATAAAATAAGCTCTTTTAGTCTAACAGCAAGTAATTTTGGCGGTTTTTCAAGCGAGTTAATCTTTTTTGAGCCGATGAGATGATGTTAACAATGCCACTTCTGTTAACTATAGCTCTTGTCTTATTCCTGCCGCTGGATGAATGGAAATTACAAATGCTTACGCGAGGGGTGATAGTTGAGATGAATATGTTACTTGGTCTTTAGGGAGAAGTAAGAGTCCCTAAAACCACAAAAAAACCCACAAAAAACATATTCCTGAATATCAAGGAGAACATGAAAATATGTGAAATTAAAAACTTCACAAATCCAAGGATGTGGTTGATATTGGAGTAAAATGAAATGGAACCCAGTAGTCTCTCCATGCAGTTAAAATACCTCAAAGATAATCGAAGCCGTACTGTGCTTCCCTGGAAAAGCTGGCGGGTACACAAAAACATTTTTCTTGTTCTTGGCTTGCTTTGTTTTCTCAACACGAAGATGCATTTCTTTTGCCAGGTAAGTCTTTCTCAATGGTGTGAGCTTTCTAATTTAGATCAATAACACCTTTGTTTCTTGTCTCACTGGCCACTGGACCTAATTTGATGAGAAGAATTGGAATTTCTATATGTGTGTACTTTTGGATGGCTATGCATTCAGTTTTGGGCTTTAGTCTCAAAGCACACCTAGAGGAATATATTCTTAGAAGAGTATCTCATTAACATCAAGAAAGCAATTAGAACCCTCCACAATAGCCCAGTCTAGTATTAAAGGTAGTACAGTGCAATTTCATGCAGGCTTCTTGTTCATTTGTAGATAAAGAACAATATAAATATAAACATAAATATAATGCACATATGTGCAAAGTGTCACACAGTGTGGGCTGTCAGTTCCACTCTTTCTGAAGGGCGTGTCAAGGATACCTGAACACTATAATACCAAGATATGTTTAATACTCTGGAAATATAAAGTTTCTAGGCTCGGCTAGGATCGCCATAACAAAATGCCATAGATTAAGTAGCTAGCACAGGAGAAATGCGTTTTCACACCGTTTTGGAGACTGGAAGTCCAACTAAGCTGTCAGCAGACCTGCCTTCTTCGGGTACCTTTCTCCTTAGCTTGGAGATGAGTGACTTACCTGGCCTAACTTCTTCCTCTTTTTATAAGGACACCTGGAACTTTGGAGGAGGGCCCCACTCTGATGTCCTAATTCAACAAACTACATAAAAATTTTAAAACTTTATCTCCAAATGGAATTTACATTTGGAAGTTAAGGCTTCAATTTATGAATTCCAATGAACAGAAATTCAGTCCATAACACTTTCTCATATTTCTTTTGCAGTGATAAGGAATGAGCCTGGGTTCTCATGTACGCTCGGCAAAAATACTGCTGAATTACACACCCAGCCCGTAACTCTTTCATTTGTGGAGTCTCTGACAAAGAGCTGAAATGAGCTACTGTATAAGATTTAAAGACATGCAGTAAATATTTCTAATTCTCTTTTCACAGGGAAAAAGCATTCAATTTAACAAAACTGAAGATGGCCTGATTAACTGTATTTCAATTAACAACATCTAGGTACTCTGCTCAAAGCATTAGATGTTGTTGTATAACTAGCAAAAAAAAAAAAAAAAGCCTTGCTTTACTTGTCTACATAACTGTTGGGGCAATTATACTCTTCAGATAAGCTTGTATGTGCAAGGAAATGCCAGAGTACTTGGACTCTGTAACCTCTCTCTGGAAATAAGTATAAGTCTAAGTGCTTTTGGAGTCAAGAACAAATAAAAGGAAATTAGACAAACAGAAATATATAAAACACTTACAGTGAAGCAGTTGAGTCATGTTTTGAAGTAAATTCAAGGACATAATGAGAACTGGAATGATGACATGAAAGTTGAAAGCTCTTCAATCTCACTTGGGGATGGAGAGGAAGGGCTGGGCAGAATGGGCACAGCACACGGAACTTGGGCTTCGTATTTAGAAGGTGCATATAACCAAGTGAAGGGTGAAGGGGAAGTGAGTCGAGACTGAAAGATGTCATACAAAGGAGCCACAGTCTGCAGGGGATGAGTCATCACCCCTTTGAATCTAATTCTTTAATTTTTAGGGAAAGTAGAAAGTTCAGCAATAGTCCACAGGTATCCCTACTTAATCCAATTCTTTTATTTTAATATGAACCACTTCTTTTTAATAAATGCAGCATCCTCGTGCCTAGGTCTGATTTCTTCTACTCCACCCATCAATGTTTAAACATATCTACAGTACAAAATGTAAAAATTACCAAGTATATTCCTCACTTCTCTGAAATTAGCCAATTTCTGCCATCCAGGACTCTGAACTGTAGCTGGCCGGTGTGCTCCGCCCCTGCATCCTAGTCGCCCCCTAATCCTAGTCACCCCCTAGAGTACCAGGAAACATGCAAGGGTCTCACCTCTAGGTACAAAGACCTTCTACTTGTTCTCTCCATACATGAGTTACTCTCAGACATTACAGTGTGGAAAGCTGGGAAAACCATGAATGGATACTGGTATAACACAATAGTATACAAAGAGAAATGCAGTATCACCGGGCAAAGACAAAATAGATCTCACGGCCAAAAGTCTTTCCAGAAATAACCAGATTTACTTCATAGGAGAAGTATAATTCATCAGGAAGTACACAGTTTCACATTTATAGACACTTACTATATCCTCAAAGTGTATGAAGTAAAACTAGAACTCCAACGAGCAAATGATAATATACAGTTATTATGGGAGACTTTAACACATTTTCTAGAAAATTAATTGAACAAGCAGATAAACTCGATAAGGATTTTAACAGCTTGTATAACAAGTCTGAACAAATTAATATACACATAATATTGTACCCATTAGCTGGAGAATTCATGGAAAATATACAAAGATACTGAATATTTAATTGCAAACACTACCTTGAAGATGGTAACAATATTAAATAATACATTTTGTACTGCAATTAACTAGTTAAAAATAAGATGAAATCAGGTAAAAAGATTAAACCATGATATGATTAGAAATATGCACAAAATACATACAAAGAATGAAACATGTTTTTGCATTAGAAAATAGACAATTATGAGTATAGCACACAAATTTATTAATTTTAAAATATCTCAATTGATGCTTCCTGAACAATTTTAAAAATTTTAATCCACTAAGGGTTAAAAAAGTCCAAAATTATGAAACCTTATTATTCCATACAAATACATATATATCCTAAATAACATAGTATTAAATAATATAGATAATACATATTAATATAATATATATTAAATAATAGATATTTATACATTAAATTACATATATTTATCTATACATATAATAATATGCATTAATACAATACATATTAAATAATACATTTTATATGTTATATATATTAAGTACTGGTTAATGTACTCTGAACTCTACACATGCTAGGCAATAATTTTTCCACAAAACTGCATCCCACAGAATGTTTTCAGATCTGATGGCTTCAAAGGAGCTAAGTACAAGAAGAAGAAAATATATTATTTTAATAAAATCTTAAGTAAGTTGTTATTTTAAGCATTTCCTCTAATAATGGACAAAATGTAAAAAGGTAATAACTGCACTACTCATGGAACTAGGTATTATGGATTTTATTTCGGTTGTGCCATACATTTGCTGCAAAACCGAACACTGATCTCTCATTATTGACCTTTGTTTCGTAAGATAAAAGTTTAATTTATACATTACCTGAAGACATGAACTAGGAAATATGAGTGAATAATGTGTAGGACTTCTTATACAAATCTTAAAAATAGATGAGAATCTCTTGAGACGATTTACGTATTTGATTAATGCACATGTGTGTTTTATTAAGAAAGGTACACAGCTAAGGAAAACACTTAAAGTATCAAGGGTCAAAGCAGATGTATCTGAGGTGGTATAGGAACTCAGTGAGGGGAACAATTCCAGGGAAGGCTTCAGCATGGGAGATTCACAGTATGACTCCAGGCTGACATTATGCAATTTCTGCTTCGGTACCCAAAATCTACTTTACATTCCAGTCATATAGAGGTGAAATCATTCGTCTGACTTCCCTTATTGTCTCTTGAGTCTAAGATCTTGCAACTTCAGTTTCTATGTGGAATAAAACATTTTCTTATGACAATATATCATTTTTTGAATCAACTCATACATAATCTATTAACTCATAAACAGTTAATTACGGCAAAACACAGTTCGTTGACACAGTAGGTTTTAAAATCACTTACTTTATTATCTCCCAGCCAGTCTCACCCCTGCCTCTTTGTGATCACATCCATAATTCCTTCCTCAGTGCCCAAACTCAGAGGCAACTAACCACTCACCTGCTTCATCTAGGATGCTAACAGCAATATTGCTGTGCGGAATCCTCACCATTAAAACTAAGTTCTGTGAGAGCGCTCCCTTCACCTCTCAATATTTGACTTTTTATTTCAATGAGAAAAAAAAAATAGGGCCATTACATATATTCCATAACATGGCTGTCTTACTCTACTGTATTTAGAAATGGAGCATTTATAATGCAACCAGCACTTCTTTTCAATTTCTTAAACACAATGCCTCCGGCTGTGCACTTGACTCCCCGCCCTCATTCTGTACAGGGCCTTTAGGACAGTAATCTCCCTCCTTTATTATTTCTTATTTCTCCTGTAATTTTAGTTATGTCCTATCTCCATCTCTGAAAGTTTAAATCCTGTCAATTTCCACTTACAGAGGAAATAGAAGTCACATTTTGAAGCAGCTGTTGCCCAAGAAATCACTGTCTTATTTGTTTGTCGCAAAATTCTCAGATCACAGCATAGCAACTGGTCAATGGAAAATTATTTTCTGACTGTGTACTATTGATTCTCAAGTCAAACTTCCTCAAAGCATAGTGTGCATTGGCTTACTTCTATTCTTCTTTCCCATTGCTCCCATTCAATAATCTCATTATCTTCTCAAACGAAAATATTTTTTCTTTCTTTGTCATCATAGTGAATGTATCCAGAACAATTACTTGAAACAGTTGAAACTATAGTACACATTGAATTTTATCTTTCCCATGCTGGCCATTTTTCAGTCTAATTAAGGACTAGTATTATAATTCACTTTTCCTTAACAAATTCTAAGAAATATTAATTCCTATAAAAGCCTGCCAAGAATTGTATTCAGAAAGGTGGGCCCTTCAGCAATGTAGTACTTCTTAGCTTTCTTTTCTTCTACTAACATTCTTGCATCTTTTTAATCTTCAGATACTTTTCATGGTCATTATCCTTCACCTTAAGGAATAGATGTTCTCAAAAAAAAAAAAAAAAACCTGTGGAGAAAATTTCTTCCAAAAAAAGTCCTTCTTTTTAATAGTTTTTAATAGAAATTGAGAAAAAGGTGAGTTTCAAGGGAAAATGGAATGCATTTTACATAAAAGTTTTAAAGTGAGTGTTGCTCATTTTGGGATTTTATAAAAGATTAAACTTTTAAAATGGATTTTTAGATAATAATATAGAATTTTTTTCTATTAAAGGAATACATATCTGCAAAGCCCTATAATGTATAAGTAATAAATGCAAATACTATATTACTAAAATTCATAAAAGGAAGAATGTTTTAATTTCCTACTCAAGAAAAGTTAAATTTATCTATCTGCGTCAGTATGTAGTATCAACGTGATTGGCTTTCATAAATTACATCAGCTTGTCTCACTTTATTTTTTAATTTTATCACAATTCTAATGGATCTGGCTTTACCATTTAAAATTTTTTGTGTTAGTACATTTTTGCAGTACATAACTCTAGGGAGTTGGTTCACCCTCGGACTTGGCAGAGCAGAATTCTGGGTGTATTTGAGGGGGTCACGGAGATGTGGCCTTGGAGTCTGTATCTGGTCCCTCACTCCTCTATCTCGGTGCTGTTGCCAGGCTCTGTTTGCTGAGATCTATGGACTGGGCAGCTTTGCTTTGCCTTGCCCATCTGCCATGATGTCTTTGCCTAGGAGCTGGGGACTAGGGTTCAAATCTGCCCAAACAATGAGCCAAATTAAACCTCTCCTTCTGGTACTGTGACTCAGGGAGGAGAATTTTGACCAATACTTTCTTCCATATTTTCTGGCTTCTGATTATTGGTCATGGATCAACATTGCTTTATGACTGATATTTGGGAAATACTACTCTGTAACATGTTTGCCTGCTGAATAAAATGGCTTTTCCAATAAATATGCTGTTTGTGCTGTTGTGCCCATCCTTATTTGCCACTTCATTTATGATTTCCTTTAGTAGTACAAATTTGACCAAAATTTAAAAAGTACTTTACAAATTCTTCCTGATTTTTCATATTGGTTGGTTATATAAATAGAGGTAGGACATATACTTTCTGTTAGCCTAAACATTTTTTTCTTATCAAAGTCATGCATTTTGACTTAAAGACATATTTAGGTTAATGCTTCTGACTTATTACAATAATGTAATAATTTATTAAATTAAATATTTTTAAAAATTATATAAAATAAACATTTACCATTCTGAACATAGAGCTTACATTTCTTTCACAAAACAGTGGCTCTCAAATATGAGGTATCGAATACCACATATAGCAAAAGTGTATCTTTATAAGATTTTCACATGCCTACTTTTTCATTTAAAAAATTCTTTCAATTTCATGATTTGAATTTTAATTGGTTATTGTCACGATATTGTGGAGTTTTGACCTTATGTTTTAGTTACTTTTCTCTCGTTGTTGGGACAGAATACTCGACACCCAAAGTTAGGGGAAGAAAGGTTTATTAGCTCACAGTCTGCGGAGGTTTCAGTCTATAGTCCGCTGGGTCCAAGGCAGGGTGGCATGGCAGAGGCAGGGGCCCGGCCGCAAAGTAAAGTGAGGAAATGCAAGGAATGTATGCAAATAAGCAATGCAAACAAGCAGCTAGTTAGCTTCTTCCTGTATCTTTTATCTTGGCTACCTGCCCCCAGGGAGGCCCACACTCCCACCCCCAATCTCAGTCTCACATCCTTGATCCCAGCAGAACCATGCCAAACCGATCAATGGATCAATTTAGTAATCACACACTCTAGATTCAGCTATCTCTTACCGCACGAGGCTTTGGGGGAACATCTAGACACAAACCCTAACATCGTATTATGTTTTTTTCTGAATTTTTGATAGTGTGATTTCAGAAAATATGATTGTGTGATCAAAGTCCTTTTTGTATTTAATATGGATTAACCTATAGAAAATATTTAAAAGTGCAGAATATTTTGAAGTCTATCTTTCTGTACATAAAATATAGCTATCTAAGTGCATGACATTGATTTCTAGAAAAACTTGAGAAAACATCATTATTATTCAGCTAAAACATCATTATTATTCAGCTAAAATGTCTACATGTGGGTGATGGATTTCCAGTATCTTGAGAAAAAAAATATTGGGTCCTAATGTTTCTAGTGGGAAGCACAATTTCATGAGAAATAAGACAACTTCCCAAATAAATACCAGGATTTGAACACTTAGACAAGTGCTGAACATCATGAATTCATATGAAAGCATTGCACAAGAACTAAATTTAAGTTAACAATAAAAATTAAAATGTATTTTGAGATATAAATTTTGTCTTGAATTAAAGCAAGAGTAGTATTGGAAAGAAAAGTTCACAGACTTTTTTTCTTCCTCATTCTTGTGAATGTATACTTTCTTAATTCTCCTACTGTGTATCTAAAACATTCTAAGCATGTTTTCTCAACCAGGGGGAGGAATTTGTCTTAGAGGACCTCTGTCATAACTAGGAATGGAAATGTTACAGGTGTCTACTTCTACATCCTGTAATATAAGACAGTGACCTACAGCAAGGAATTATCATCAGTAATCCCATAGCTGAAATGCATACCCTAAACTTTTGTCTAATAAGGAGATAAACTGTCATTCTACGAACAACTCATTTTACCAGAAATGAAAAGATATCCTGAACTGATGATTTTTATTTTTCTCTTAATAGTTGCTTTACAAAATTGTATTGCATTATACATTACTTTTCACCAAATATATATATATATATATATATATATATATATGCATTTTCTCTGTTAATATGTTTACACTTGTAAGAAGCTGAATCACCATTTTAAAGGAGATTTTATAGATCCTTTAAAAAATTAAACTTCAAGTCTATTTTTTTCTAAGGAAAATAATAATCTTACTAAGTGGGCTGGATAAGTGGTATTCAGAGTCTTTTCATTGACAGGAACTCTGCAGTCTGTATTCTCTCATGTTTGGCTTTTTCCACTCAGTGTGTAATTGAAATGCATTTTTCTGTAGGTACCAGTAACAGTTTCAATTTTTCTTGTGAATTTCACCAATTTGTCTATTCATTCTCTTAATAACGTAAATGTAGGTTTTTTCCAATTTGAAGTTAGAGAATGGAGCTTCTACAAACATGGATATAGCTTTTAAATTCTCTTCAGGAAATGCCTGGAAGTGGAATTGGTAGGTTTATAGTAAGTGCGTCTTTAAATTCATGAGAAATCATCAAATTATTTTCCAAAGTGCCAGGATTATTTTACTTATTACCTGCAAAGCGTGAGTATTCCAATTGCTTTGCATCCTTCTCAACTTCAGTATTATTAACAGTAATTGATTTGTAGTGTGATCTAATAGTGTTAATTTTTTTTTTTTCATGTAGGATGGATGATCTGTGACTATTTTCAATTGCTTATAAGTTATTTTATGATGTAGTATACATTGGTTATTTAACAATTAGTCTTTTTAATTTTTTGGTCTTACTATTTAGTTTTCAGTGTATTTTAGAGCCTTAATGCCAGTTTGTTTGTTTGGTTGTTTGTTTTTTGTTTGAGACAGCATCTCAGTCTGTAGTTCAGGCTGTCTTGGAACTTTAGGCAATCCTCCTGCCTCAGCCCCCTGACTGCTCTGATTACAGGCATGGGCCACCCTGCCTGGCACTAGTTCTTTTAATATATATTAAATCACATAACAGGTTATTTTTTTCCTTAATGGTGTCCATTTTGAAGCACAAGATTTTAAAATAATAGATTTTTTTTTAAATTAAAGTTTATAGCTAACATGTAGTAATTGTAGATGGAGTACAGATTTTAACACATCTACACTGTGGGTAATGATCAGATCAAAGTAAATGGCTTATCCATCCCCTGAAACACTGAACATTTCTTTGTGTTGAGAACATTCAAAATCTCTACTAGCTATCTTGAAATACGTAATCCTTTTCAACTCTATCTACCTTACTGTCTTTTCTGTGCCCTCTCTAGGATATATTTGCCTATTTCAAAGTCAAGAAGGAGCTTTATCTTTACTTCCAGAAGTTTTATTATTTCAAATTTTAAATATAGGTTTGAGACCTATTTGGACGGAATGTCCACATACTGTTTGAGATCAGGATAATTATTATTTTTTCTTAATGTGAATTTCAAGTTATTTAAAAAATGGTTAACGTTTTTCATCAAATGCTGATAGATTCTATACACATGCATAAACCTTTCTTCTCAAATTCTTTATTCTGCATCTGTTATGTTTCTATCTGAACGCGCCCCAGAGTCTCACGCACTGAGAGGCGGGGCTTGCGGAAGGTGACTGAATTAAGAGGCAGTGTGGCTGTCTCCTTGTTAGGAGGTGGGTCTGGGATCTGGTCTGAGAGCCGGATCACTGGAGC
>PVJO010025422.1:0-22748 GCA_004026905.1 Hystrix cristata | reverse complement strand
CCATGTTCATAGCAGCACAATTTGTAATAGCTAAGTCTTGGAAACAACCTAAATGCCCAACAACTGATGAATGACTGAATGCTAACTTTAAAAGCACAACAAAATATCATTTAATTTTTTCCCCTCATGTTTCATAGGATTTATTGCCAATATCGTCTGCATCTATATTGACCCAACACTACACAGACCTAATGGCATTACTCTTTACAGCTCTTTACAGTAAATTATATAATTACAGCACGCTTGGCTAGGAGTAGCTACATATTATTGAATTAGGAGTCCCAGAATGATATTTCAAAGAATCAAAAGATCATGGAACCACTCACATATACCGATATGAAGTATAGTTTTACTCTTAGTTTTTCACACTTATGAATAAATATATCCACTATAAATCTAAGAGGGAAAGGAAGTCATTTGATTGTATCTTGTATTGGGTGGAGTTAAGAGGTGACTGCGGTGATTAGGAGAAGCAAGAGCAATATTTACTTTCTATCATCATTAATGCTTACCATTATTATATTTAAGCAGCATTCTGATAACATTAGGTTGAAACACACAGTATGTTCTCTCCCGTATACTAGAATTTCCCTGGTAAATTGTTTAATCCTGCCAAGCCACACTTCCTTCAGTTGTAAAAGGAAGAAATAACACTTGCAGTACAGTTAAGAGGATTAGAGATTGTTTTCTGTACTAAGCAAAGTTTGTATTTTAGAACTCCTATTGTTCGGGTATTAAATCTTGCAGAGACAATTTGTAAAGTGAGATTCCATTTATTTAAGAAATAGGTATAACATGTTGTGCTTTGCTGCCTCTAAAAGTCTCATTATTCAGATGCATATGTCATCCCCTAAACTTCAGTGTTGATTCACTTGGCTACTTGCTTCTAACCAACAGAGTACAGCAAAAGTGATAATTTCTTATGATGCAGTAATAGATTAATAATAAGTGAGCATATAAAATTTAATTTAAAATACTCTAAACTTGACCACTTTATAATAGGAAAATAGTATATGTGCACACAATGAAATTCAATACAGTGATCAAATACAATAAAGAATATTAGCTCTTAAACATCAATGTGTTTGGCACAAAGGCAATATTGACCAGAACAAGGCACACAGATACACGCAGGAGGAAGCATTCACATAAATTTCTAAACCATGCAAACTTGCATTGTTTAGGGACAGTGTTCAGGATAAATTGAAAGTATGACAAAAATAGTAATTATGTTGCTGTTTAATAGCATGCCAGGCCTTCCAATAGCCCAGAAAAGGCCATTCATATCTTTGGAGGAACATAAGTTCACTCATTTTACTAGGTACTCCTCATTTGACCCCAGATGGTTCACAGATCTGTAAACTTAGATGCTAATTTGTGGAACTAAGAAAAAAACTAACCAAGAACTGATAACCATTATTACTATCGCCTAGTGTGATAGGAAAGACAACCCAAACATGCTTTGTTATTGTGTGTAAATCGTGTGGAGTGTTATTTTATATTACATGTAACCTAGCAATCTCATTTGTTACTATGATCATGTCAAAATAGGTAAATGTTGCTGAAAGAACCATATTAGATATATTGGAAACAATATTGGTAAAGCAAGCGGGAACCTCATTAATGTCATCCCATCTTCACAGAAGTAAAGGCAATCACTCCTTGGAAGTCCAGGGACACTGGTGAATTTCAGAAGTCTCAGTTATTGGTGTTGCGAATGAACCCTAATGTCAGTGACTTGGGTCCTTTGTCCTCATTCAGAACTAAAACAACTAGTATTAGCAAATATTCATATCCACTGAAACAAAGCCAGCATGGTAGCAACATAAAAATAGACATGTAGAACAGAAGAGAGAACTCAGGAATAAATCCACACATCTACAATCATCTGATTCTCAAAAAACTAGCCAAAAGAAATATATTGGTGAAAGCACCATGGTTCTACGGAATTCCACTTATAGAAGATTGAAAATAGACTTCCATTTCACCCTGTAAAAAAATTAACTCAAAATGGATCAAAGTCCTTAGTGCAAGACTTGAAACTTTGAAACTATTAGGGGAAGACACAGGGGAAATCACTTCAAGATGTCAGTATGGGCAACAATTTCCTGAATAGGGCTCAAATGGGCTCAGGAAATTGACAAATGGGACTACGACAAATTGAAAAGCTTCTTCGCAGCAAAGGAAACAATCAATAGCGTGAAGAGACAGCCAAGAGAGTCAGAAGGAAATTTGGCCAGCTCTTCTTCTGAGAGAGGATTGAGGCGCCAAATGTATGAAAAACTCAAAAAACCTAACACGAAAAGAACAAGCAATCTAATCAAGAAATGAACAATTAAGCTGGGCAGATACTTTTCAAAACAAACACAATGGCTAAATATATGGCAAAATACATTTTAAAAAGTCCAGTATTTTTAGCCATTAGCGAAATGCAAATCTAAACTACATTGAAATTCCATCTGGGTCCAGCCAGAATGGCTATCATCAAGAAAACAAAACAAAAATTTAAAATACACATAGAACAAAAATTAAGTAAATAAAATGCTCTTCAGTGCTTGTATTTAAACTTATCTAATACTCCAAAAGCATATTTTGAGTGCCTTGCCTCAAAAAGATTGTAAAAGTTTCTGGCTTTTTATTCTGACTTCAATTTTGGTCCCTAATGCCACCTACTATATATTTGTAACTATTCTATCCTTTGCTAAACTTTCCTTGGAGTAGATATTCTGCACTTTAAATTCTAAATGACTTCTCCTTTGAAACTCAATTTTCTTCCATTCAGTTCAATAAATATTGATTTCTCAAAAAAAAAGAAAGAAAAAGAAAACAAAAAATGACAAATACTGGTGAAAATTCAAGGAGAAAGGAACCCTTACACACTGTTACCAGGAATGTAAATTGGCACTAAGGAAAACAATGTGGATGTTCCTAGAGAAACTAAAAATACAACTTCCATATGTTCCAGCTGTGCCACATCTGGGTCTCTATCTGAAGGAATCAAAGTCATAATATAGAGAGCTACCTGCATACCTATATTTATTATAGCACAATTCACAGTAGCCAAGTTATGAAATCAGCCTAGATTCCTATCAGCCAATAAAGGGAAAAAGAAGATGTGGTTTATATATACACAATTCAGTAACATTCAGCCGTACATAGATATGTAGATATTTATGTGTTTGAATCCCTCTTCCCTCTCTCTCCGTCTCTCTCATTTTACTTATTAGCATGACTTTGTGTCTACTTAACTATAGAATTTTAAAGCAATATGCTTCAGTCTTCAGCATTTTGTAAAATCAATAGTTAAATCACTAAAAATAGTCTCCCAACTTTCTAGCTGCCTCCTGGGTCCTTTCATCATAAAATGGCTGTTAATGAGTCTTATAAAGGTCTTAGTGAACATTAATATTAGACTACCTGCAATGTTGTGTTAATTAAAATTAAGTTCCCTTTACATTTAAGATGTGATGAGAAAGAAAATTTGGCACAGGCAAACATCTCCATGAATTTTAATTAAAAGAAATTTAGGAGTGGGCACATTTCATATAATTACAATTGTCCAGACATCCTGTAGACAGAATACTTCCTTGATCTGAGCAGAGATAGTAGAGATAGCAGCTGAGGGTGCCTCCATATCATAGAGCAATCTCTAGCGTCTTGATATCAACATAACAGAGTCACTATAATTATGACTTTAATATTTAAAATTTGTTGATTTCATATTTGCCTGCATGTATGCTAACTAAAATTAATTAATTTTAAATTACACACACCAATTACAACATCAGACTCATTTTCCAACGTATTATTCCTCACTGATTATGTATCCTGTAAGATTGCTTTTAATTTTTAATTTTGTACTTTAAAGTCAAATAATAATATGTATTTCTAATTATCTCACTTACATATCTGACTGCTGATTAAACCATGTTTTAATATTTTATGATGCCAGCCACCTTTAATTCCCCTACTCTGATAGTTCTTGCCTCTCTGTGCTTGTCTTCCTTCTCTTGTAGAACCTGAAATGACATCTAAGAGTATCTTCTTTCCTGATTCTATTTTACAGCAGAGAAAAGCTTCTAGGTTTTTGGTCTAAAGATGAGACTGAAGTAGGAGAGAGGACACTATTGAGTTAATGAGGGAAATTTATTAGACTGTGCCATAGAAAAGTGTTGTTTTTATAGGTTATCCTAAGCTTCCCTGTGGTTTGCAGACAGCTAAACATTTTTTTTTTTCAAAAGTTCTGGCTGAATCCTAAAGAAACCTAATATAAATATTTCCAAGCTCAACCAAGTTATGATTATCGCATTATAAGCTGAGCATTTCTTTTTGCCATGAGCATCGTAAAATAATAAAATGGAATTAACATTTGGGGAGTATTTACCACATGCAGAGTTTTCACAACTATGATTTCACTGTGTCCTTTTACAATGCCACAGCCGAGAGAGCTGCGGACCTGAAAGGTCAGGAACAAGTGTCTGGGGTCCCCTGTTCCTGGGGAGTGAAGACACTGAGGCGATTCAGACTTAAAAGCCATTCCATTCATTAAAGTTCCACACTGTCTCCTGTCCTTCTAAACTAATCAGTTGTCCTAATGTATTTTTAAAATTAAGTTTAGATTCCCAAGACAGGGGCACAAATTCAGGGCATTAGGATATATTGCTTAAAGTCCTTTGGACACCACCTTATTGGAAGTAAGCTATTAAACTCATTTTCATCTTACTTTTTCTTTACTTTCCCCAGCTTTCTTGTTCAGTACTCAGAAAATCCTGTCAAGTCATGAGCGGAAGAGGAAAGGAACAGTCATGGGCAATGAGAAGCAAGTTCAAGGACTTCTTTGAACTTGTGTAATTATAGTTCCCACCATGAATGATTCTATACTACAGATTTTCCATGCTATGAATTCGGTGATTCTTTTATATGGTTAAAATGAAAAAGTTGCATAAAGCTTGTTTAGATAAACATACCAAGAGGATAACAGCAAAGATCAAAAGGTGGGAAAGCAGAACACAGGTGGAAAAGATCACTAGGGT
This sequence comes from Hystrix cristata, assembly GCA_004026905.1. Lineage (NCBI taxonomy): Eukaryota > Metazoa > Chordata > Mammalia > Rodentia > Hystricidae > Hystrix > Hystrix cristata. The sequence continues at coordinate 17,715 of PVJO010025422.1, read as the reverse complement.
AGCAAAATAAATATGGTTGCCATGTGCTTTTTTCTTTCTTTTGTTTTTTATTTGGTTTATTTTGGTTTGTACAGAGGATTGAATCTAGAGTCTTCACATTGAGCTACACATCAAGTCCTTTTTTATTTGTCATTTAGAGACAGAGTCTCCTTAAGTTCTCTAGGGAGAAACAGACCCTGTTATTTCCTGCTTCTGTCTCCCAGAACGCTTGTATGCAGGAATATGCCTGTAATTCCAATGGTTGGGAGGTAGAGGTAGGAGGAGCCCAAGCTCTATGCAAGCCTAGGAAATTTAGCAACTTAGTGAGACTGTGTTTTAAAAATAAGAGTTTTTAAAAAGGGCTGGAGATGTATTTCAGTGAGAAGATGCTGGGTTCAATCTCCAGTACTGTAACCAATCAATCCATCAATACAAAAAACAAAAACATGTCGTACCACCAAACCAACTCTTTCACAGTATGAGAATGTGCAACACCAGGAAGCCTATTAAATTACAATATAAAAAAGAATATTATAGAGCAAAAAAGAAAAAAGGTTGGACTTCATCACATGAAAAGAAGTTTTATGTCAAAGATATTATACAGTCTGGGGTTTAGCTCAGTGATTAGAGTGCTTGTCTTGCAAGCACAAGGCCCTGAGTTCAATCCTCGGCACCACAAAAAAAAAAAAAAAGAAAAAAAAAAGATATTATACAGTGAAAATACGACCTATACTATGGAAGAAATATCTGCAAATCAGATATTTAAAGAACATTTTTGTCTTAAAACAGCAAGATAACTGATTCATTTTAATACTGAGCATTGAATAGACATTTGTCCAAAGAAGATACCTTAATGTTCAACAAGCACTTAGAAAATTGCTTCATGTAATTTGTCATGGGAGAATGCAAACCAAAACTACAATCAAATACTTCTTCACACCAGCTAGGATGAAGATAATTTTTTAAGAGGAAAAACAAGTATTTGCAAACATGTGGAGAAATCGAGAATTTGTGCAGTGTCAGTGGGAATCTAAAATGCTGCCGCTATTGTGGAAAATAGTTTCACAGTTCCTTAGAGTTAAGTATAGAATGACAATATGGCCTACCAACTCCATGCTAGGTTTATACATACAAGAATGGAAAATCAGTATTCAAACAAATACATATACGTGCATGTTTAGAGCAGCATTATTCACAATAGCCAAAAGGTGTAATATCCATCACTGGATGAATTGAGAAGCAACTCATATTATGTTAGGGTGCATTCACAATGATATATGTTACGGTGTGAATGCACCCTAACAATAATATGCTAAATGAAAGAACCAGACACAGGTCACAGAAGATCATCATATGGTCTGTGACTTCTTAATGAAGATAGAGTTTCCTTTTTGGGTGATGAAAAGATTTTGGAACTACGGAAGTGGCAAAACACTGTGAATATTTTAAATGTCACTGAATTTTATATTTTCAAATTATTAATTTTACCATTTAGTAATTTCATTTTAATAAATAAAGGAAACACGTTTGATAGACAACAGAGAATAAAACACAAAATGCATTAATATATATAAAGAAATTAAATATTTGGTGTTAAAATATTTTAATAAGAAATTAATTCTTAAAGGTCAAATATCAATTGAAAATTCTATAAACTTGCAAAGTGACACAGGCAATGACAATACAATAATAGAGGGGAAAACATACCAAAAAGAAGCAAATAAAAATGTCAGAAAGTGTTGTAGATCATTTGATGTTGCTATAACAGAACATGGGAAAATAATTTATGAAAAACAGAGATTTATTTCTTAGGGTTCTGGAAGACGACAAATCCCAGATGAGGGGCCTGCATCTCTTGATGGCTTTCCTGCTGTGTTATTCCAAGGTGGAAGGCAGAAGAGCAAAGAAGGCCCAATTCACTTTTTTTTAAATTTTATTTTAATGGTACATTTTAGATGTACATAGCGATAACATTCATCATAGGGGATTTGTACCTGTACTTGTTATACCTTGTTGCTTATTTTTTTCCCATTCCCCTCCCTTCACCCCCTCCTCCCTCCTTTTGTAAATAAGGAGCAAATTCACTTGTATAACCACTTCTGCAATGATTTCACAAACCTGTTCATTAGGGCAGAGTGGTCATGACCTAAGTACTTCTTCCGGTCCCACCGCCTAACACATAAACTTCGGGACGTATATTCAAATCAGAGCAGAGAGATAATCTGAATGCCCCGAACATGCACAGAGTGAAACAATAATTCCTAAGAAACATTCTCATCCCTAGGGAAATTCCTCAGAATAAGCAATAACTTGTAGGCTAATGATTATAGAGAAAACAGAAAAATTTTGAAAAGACCTGGTAAAACTTTGATTCTCAGATAGCCCAACAGAATATGAACCTGCGTTTAAAGCACCATTTTTAGTTAGGCCATACTCTCTATAGGGTTCAAAACCCTCACTAGATTCCCGATCTGACCCCCGAAGGAGCTCAGCTAAAGAGAAGGATCAAAAGGTCTATTCTGGGGATCGAGGACAAGGAGAGAGGGAAGAGCTAGGAGCGGAAATGTCCTGAGGACAGAGTTGGAACAGTAAAATGTGTCATCAGGTGTCCCCCGGAAAGTTGCCTGGACCAGTGATAAAGAGCAAAACAGATACCCACAAGACCATCTGACCAAGTGGGGCTTCATTCCTTGCTGCTTATAGTGTAAGAGCAGGGGGGGGGGCGCTCTGACCAGGGGGGGTCTCCCGCGGGGATGCAGTTGCCTTTGGAGATCCTGATACACTGACTATGCCTGGAGTTTGGTAAGGCCGGCCTGAGGCCTGTCCGGCGTAGCCTTTCTCATTGTCTGTGGTCGGACCTGAAAGATCACACATAGGTTTTTTGGCCAGGAGCTGGGCACATCGGTTTATTACAAAAAAATTCTTTTGCATGTGTGTCTCCTTTCATCTTGTGGTGCTTTTCAGATTCCAAGATGCTTTTATGTTGTATTATCCTATTGAATTTTCCCAACATGTAACTATTTTATTTAAGGAAAATATTAAGGTTAAATAACATATTTATGGTGACAATGGTGGAGAAGGGTTGACACAGGTCTAAAATGAAATTATCTTGCCAACAATTTCAGTGCTTTCCTGAGAATCCTCATAGTATGCAGGATTCTCAAAATTTATTTATACTCCCTTTTAAGGCAGCACGCAATATTCAGTAAACAAATCCCAGATATAAAATGTTTCAGATTATGATTCTCATAGTCAACTTCACCGTTTAGCTTTTACTTTGCTTTCATAGTCTTCTGTGTTTTACTTGGGGTGAAGTCCACTTGCTAAGAGCAGCTGTTTCACTTACCAGGGTAGATGCCCTGAAGAGCCCATACGGCTTTCTGAAGGTGCACAGAAAGAGGAGAGCTGGTAAAAGGTATCACTAGAAATTATTTACATTTGAATTAACCTTCTGATTTTCAGTAGCTGTATTATTTCGGGGAGATCGTGATGTTAGATTTTAGACATATAGTATAAACTGATCTGCATGATTTAAGCTTCTCACTTTCAAAAATCTGATTTCAGTGCATGCTGACAAGGTTCTACCTGTACTAAGATGTGTCGTGTCTTACAAACTAGCTGGACTATCACTGGAAACTCCTATTCCTCAGTGGGATGTGACTCAGGACTGAGAGTCGACCCTGTCTTGAAACATAGTACATTAACAGTAATCGTGGGAACACTGGATTTGATTCCAAGCAAGAAAGTCTTGATTTTGAAATCTACTTCTTAATTTTACTCAGAATATCAGAAAAAAAAGAGGAACAGGATGGTTAATTTTATGTGTCAAATTGATTGGGTTAAAATAACCAGATAACTTGGGAAATATTATTTCTGGTGTGTCCATGAAAATGCTACAGCTAGTCTGTTAATTTGAACAAAAAGATGGAGAATGAGAGAATTTTCTCTCTCTCTCCTTCAGGTGGATCATTAGTCCTCTGCTCTTGAAGACAGAACTGGTTCTTGGGCTGTCAGACTCCTGCAGCGCCCCCTGCTGACACACACCCTCCTACTCTGGTTCTCCAGTCGGCCAGAGGCACAGGACCTCCACAAGGGCCTCCACAAGGAAGTGGGTCCATTCTCATAACAGCCTCCTCTTATATATCTCTCTTTCTAGATATCCAGTTGATTCTGCCTTCTACGTCTATGAACGACTCCAATCAAGGACTATAAATACACATAAGAAATGGCTAATTTCAGTGGCCTCCAGGTTGTTCATAATTACTGCATTTGGAGAATAAAATAGATTCTGGACAATGACATGACTATGAAAACTTAGTTTTAAAACATTAATCAATGGAAAAAATTCTTATCATATGCATAGAAACATAAATATATTTGTTCTTTTGATTAAATAATTTAATTTCCCAGAATCTATTTATATAGTGCTCTAATTAAAGTGAAGACAAAACTTATATACACAGATGTTAAATTCAGTGTAATTCATAAATGGAACCAACTTAAATGTCTAGAAAATGGGCATACTTAAATAATTTATGATACATTTATGTAAAGTAGTGTTATATAACTATTAAAATCACCAATTAATTTTCAAGTCACCAAAATCTATACATGTAAACTTTATGTTTCATAATTGCTAAAGTCACCGTTTCATATATGAGTGGTTGTAGGTTAGATTAAGAGTGATGCTGATTTTCAAGTGTAAATTCTTTTTTTCTATAAGGGTTCCCTATTGCCTTCATAATCAGAAAAATAATTTAAACACTGCAATTACAAATATTTAAGATTTGCTGTAAGTCTTGGATGCATATTAATTTTCTTATATTTTGTTTTTGCCTCTTTCTTATTTGAATGAAAGATTGGATTTATAAAACAAACACTCTCCACAGGAAACTATTCTTCGATCATATTTGAATATCAGTCAGAATCTGTTTATTATTCTAAATAGTTCTCATAGGTACCAGCATTTAACTGACAGGCTTCATTCTCTTCTCTCCTTTTTGTCTATCTCTACTTCTCTCTCTTTCTCCCCCATTCCCTCTCTTTTCAAACCCAAAACTTTCTGATTCATACTGTTGAACTCATTGAATGTGAATCTAGGCTTTATTTAAATACCAAGAACTTCGAGCAAAATTGAGAAAAATAACCAAGGAACTCTCTATTGAATCAACTCTTGATTATCACATTTTCACAGCCCAGGATGAAAGGTATTTGGTGTTGTAAAGATTTATACTCCAATCATCAATTTTACAGGTAGTTGTTAACATAGTACTTTATTTTACTATTCCCTATATTTTTCTCTCTCCCCTCAAGGTTCTTCTTGTTGCATCTCTTCCTCAGTGGTCTGTACAGATAATAATTTTTAAAAAGAACCTGATTCAAAGTGGCATAACGTTCTCAAGAGTTGATGGCAATAGCCAAGGATGAGGACGAGTTTAAAGTTGGCATTTTTGAGAAGACTCAAGAAGAAAAGCTTAGGAATGCCGGAGATTAGACAGCTGAGAGCCTAAGACTTTGGCACTGTCCTGGGCAGAACTAAGGTGCCCTGGGCACGACCACTGCATCCTTCGGACAGGAAGAGCCAAGGCACAGAGGTTTTCAGGCACCTTGAAAGATCTTGTGCCCCAAGGACGTAGTGCAGCCAGTGTGGTTCTAAGTCATGAACTGTAGAACAACAGATTAATTATTGTCATAAGTACAGAAAAATCAGCCATAAAGGAGACCAATACAATTTTTGGACATGTCTTAAAACTTTGTACTTTCATGTATACACTGCCCACCTGGAGATGAGACACAGATACAAACTGAAATTGTTTTAAAGAAAACAAAGATACATTAAATTTCTCATACATAAGTTTCTCATATATGCTTTTGTGCTGAAGATTCATATCTGTCACAGAGAGACTGTGACAGTCACTGTGGCTTCAAATGCATATGTGTACCTGTGGGAGTGTGTGTGTGTGTGTGTATGCGTGTTTCATTAGCAATAAGCTATTGCTACTAATTGCTCTGAGGAGGTTTATGGTAATGATAATTATAGGAACTGATATATCCTTACACAGAGCTTTACAAAGCAAAAAAATACTCACTTTCACAGACCATTTGTTCCTCATAATAGCTTTGTTGGAAAATGACCGATTATTATTGTCACTTTCTATCACAAGAATGAGAACCAGAGTCGTTAATATGCCTTACAAATCTAGCCCATGTAGCAGATGACAACACATATCAGAAACTCAAGGCTTTATTACCCACGTCTTGCTCTGCAAATTTAGGCATGAGGATATCATACTTACCCCTTCAGGGATGAAAAGTTACTTTTTTTTTACTTGTTTTACTTTTGACTTTTTGCCTCATGCATACGAAGGATCAAGAACAAGGATGGAGTTGCAGAAAGGAAGTGCAGCCAAGAGACACAGAAATAGTCCAACAGTAATCTTTCAGGAGGCAAGTTTAAGGAACAGATGGGCTGAATGAAATATCTATCTAAATTGATTTTGCAGAAAGGCAATAGGCAGACAGACGTTAGAGCCTAAAAAAAAAAATAATTATCATTGGGCCAGCACATGGATGAAGTTTTCAATTCTGGGTGTGACTGTGCCTAAAGTGACCTAACTCACAACTTTTCCAAGACTCAGTTTGCTCATCTGGAACACGGGGTTAATGCTAGTCCATCCTGTGCTATTTCTCTGCAGCCAACAAGAGAAAATGGGTATAAACTACAAAACATAAAATTGTAAACCATAAAACACTTTACAAATGAGAGTTAATTATTTCTTGTCTGTTCATATACAGAATTTTGGAAAGAACATAAACACTTTAGGTCGGGCAAGCATAACCTGAGGGAGAGAAAGCATCAAAATGCTAATCCCCAAATTGAAATTTTTAGAGCTGTATATTTGCATATAACCTAAAATCCCTACGAAAATAGCTGGAATGCATTTAGTTTCTTTTAAAAACCACATATTGAGCTGCTATTAATTTATTATACATGAGGCAATGTTTTACTTTTAAAGAGTTTTCTTCTTCATTGTGCCAAAGGCACCGGTAGAAAATTTAGAGTGTTTTATATACCATAGAATATGCATAGTGGTATCAATAATAAATAGCATTTTCCACAGTGTAGAGTGTAAGCCACTCGCTCGGAAAGCAGAGTCACTCACTCTCAGTGAGCTAAAAATACCTTAGTGACACATTTCGGGAAAGAAAGCAGAAGCAGAGACTTCGGCGTTCACTGAGGATGGAGCCGGCCTGAGAGGCCCACAGGCCCCTTCTCCATACTGCTGCGCGTTAAACCCCGACACATTCTAGCACGCGCCGCTGTGAGAAGCCCCTTCCCCGACACTGTCATCTTCAGGACAGAATGACTTCCCCACCCCAGACGCTTCCGATTTTCTTTCAGTAAAGACACCGTGCAAGTCTGGATAACATGAGACACAAACATCTATTAATAAAATGAGATGCTTTTTGAATAAAAAAGTAAACATGTTGTTGAATCAGTAAATACAGATGATATCTTTATCCTCTGTGTTCCAACAGCCCTCTCCTAGGAACTCATCTGAGCTCGCAAGAGCTAAGTGGACCCCAGGTGCAGTGGCGTATTTCCGCACTGCTTAGGCTTTTCCGGAGAACACAGTGTCATGAAGCCGAAGGAGGCCTAACTCGTAAGCTAACCTGGAAAAATTGTTTGTAGCTATGAGACTTGGATGACATTAAATGATTCTACAAAGTGATAAATGTAGAATTCCATTTTTTTTTCTGTTTGTGTAAGTTACATGGCACTGATCATTTACAATTAGGTTTTCAAAATCAGTCCCATACCACACATTTTAAACTTCAATTTGAAGGGTTAATAGCAGGTTTTGATAGCAGGTAAGAAAGAGAAACTCATTTTCAGGACAGCACTTAGGTATTTCCCATCTCCTCACCTTCAAATCTTGCAAAATCTTCCAGCAGAGCACAGCTACTGGAGCAAATAAAACGAACAGTGAACTTATTGGGTATATTTAAGTATGTGAGCTAAAAAAGAGAAAAATAAATTCATGGAATTATAAAGATAGAATTAAAGTTTATATAAAGTATGTTAGAAAAATGTTTGACTATAGTAAGAGTAAATTAGCGTCTAAAATATTGGACACCATGTCTTGTCTCAGCAACATTTTCATGGGTGATCGTGGCCAAGTCACTTTCCTTACTGGAACTTGTGTCTCCTTCTGCAAAAAGGAGGGACACAATTACATTGTCTACCCAGGAGTGTTATAATCCAGATGACCTCAGAATGTATATAGAAAAATTTCATGCAATAAATTTGTGTATGTGTGTGTGTGAGAGAGAGAGATCTCATGCATATGATGCATGTGAGCTTAAAAGAAAATATTATTCTTATTTCCAAATTAGACAAGACTGATTTTGTTCAGCCCATGTCTTATGAAATTGTGAAGAATTAGATAAAAGAATTAGAAAAAAGTCTTATCCCCAATCTGTTTAAAATTATGTAAACACTATTAAAGTACCAGGCAGGTTTTAGTGCTTTCTTGAAAAATAAGAATCTTTTCTATTTGTTATTTAACACTGATTTTAAAAAGAATAAAAGAGAAATTCTGAATGTTGATGAGACAAGCAAGTATATATTCTGGAAAATAGGTATAAAGAAAACCTGAAATATATTTCCAATTAGCCTTTAAAGTGGTAATTATCACGAGCATAAAACCAAATAATACAGCCTTCATCAACATGTAATTTTTATATTGTCTTATAGAAGACCGTGTTGTCATTCAGCATTGTTCTTTGTGTCTGAAACTGAATCCGCTTGGTTCATTTATTCTTCAAAGAGTACATTTATTTGTTGTCCAAAGTTAATTTCTTTTATTTCTTTCTAAACATGCTTTTCAATTACCTTCCCTTTTCGTTCAACTGCTAAGGCCAAACATGTGACATTATTCCCCCTCATCTCACTCTGGAGTGTAACATCTATTTCAATAAATAATGTCTACTGTTTGCTCAACGTAGATCCAGAAATTAACCCTGTCTTACAATCTCCACCACCACCTGCTCCAAGCCGTCCACACCTCTCCTGGACTCTGCAGTAGCTCCCTCTCATTTCTTTCCCTTTACAATATGTTCTCAAGTCACAGTCAGAATGATCCTCTTAAAATTGAAGTCATTGTCTCTCCCTGTGCCCCAGGTCTTCCAGCAGGTTCCTGTTTTATTCATTCTTATTCTTGCCCATCATCACTCTGTTGTAGTCTTCCAGCCTATGTGTTACTCCTGGAACCTACTAACATGCCCCCACATGTCCTTTCCACCTTCCCCAAACGCTCTTCCTTAGAGACCTCTTCAACCACCCTTTTCTACCACCTTGTCAACCGTCAGCGTATTTGAAATTGCACACTCCATCATTTTCATTCTCCTTATTTTCTTCTTCTCATTCATCACTAAATGATCTATTATGTAGCTTGCTCACCTGTGCATGTCTATCATTTCTCCTTCTTTTAGAATATTACCTCTAATGAGGAAAATAATCTTTTCTTGTTTTTCTTTCATTGTCGTACCCCATAAACAACTGGACCTCCTTCTGTGTGCACTCGTGGTGAGAACATATAAAATTTAATTTGAAGTGCACTCAATATATATTTTTTGAGACAGGGTCGTACTGACCTGCCCTGAACATAGGTCAGTATGTAACCCAGGCTGGCCTGGAACTCTTGATCTTCATGCCTTAGCCTCCCAAATATGAGGATTACAGTCATGGGCCATAACGCCTGGCGCACAGTATTATCTTTTAAATGAAATACGTGCACTATAACAGACATACTTTGCCAGGGTTTTTGTTGATACTATACATATCAACATGTATAGTAACATTTTATAGGTGTTTGCTTCTAGCCCAGTTCAAGGAACAATATTCAATTGGCAGATATTGAGTGTTGACTTATACAGTGGAAACAAACAGTTTCCTTATTAGTAAATTGAAGATCACATCTCCAGGTTACGTACCTGACAGAGCAGTGCAAATGTGAATCAGTACATAGTTTATATAAACAAGTACCATTCCCGAAACTAAGAATGTGGCAATTTTAGTATTGGCAGGGCAGTTAAGATCATAGAAGTGAGTCTTCAGGGTTTCTCCACTCAATTTCAGTATGACGTTGAACAAGTTATTTAACTTTTTGTGCCTCAAACTGTCTCGACTGTAATGCAAATAAGTGTCATAGTCTCCTCACAGAGTCCCTGTTAAGTTAATATATAGGATGGACGAGAGCCCTCTTGAAGCGTAATAAGCACTACAAATTCAGCTGTTAATTTGAGAAATGTTATGATTTCAAACATGTGTTTCTGTTTATAATGGAGAAAGGAAAATCAAACCAGTGAGAGTTCATTGCTTCAAACAGCGTGAAGCCCACAGTGACAGGATCTTGGGAGTAGAGATATTATTCCTCAGTGTAATTTGAAGTGGGGGCTGTCATCAAAACAACTGAGGAGTGAATGAAATATAAATTGCCTAATCTAAAAGATTCTAGATCAAAACTGATTCTAAAAACAGCTTTTAGGAGTGAAAAAACACTACACAATACCAGTGTGTGTGAAGGAAATTATTAACTCTGAGCCCCCCCAAAAAATTATATTCATATTTTGTATTTTAAAAACATGACTGACATAAGTGGAGAAATGAGCTGAATAAGACTATTCAGCTTTAGATATTTATTTTTGCTCTCTCTGTAAATTCATAGTAGCTCAGAAATCTCTGAGCTGTCTCATTGTGAAAGTAACTTAAAGTGTTTTACACAAAGAACACGCAGAGACAGCAAAGAGAGAAGAACTCATCCTCTTTTTTTTTCTTATTGAAAGGTAATCCTAAAATACTGTACCACATTTTTAAAGGTGCAGGTAGTAGGAAAATGTGATTAACTGCGCCTCTTCAGAGATGTCAAAAGAAGTGGCTCGATTTTTTTCTTTGAATCTTGGGTTCTAGGCAATTCGACAGTTACAGGAAAGCACACGGTTTAGACATCCAGCAAACATTCCATCTCAAGTTCAAAAATATGTTTCTACCTTAAATTTCATAATGTTCATATATCTAGTAGAAAATAGCATGAATGATGAGTATTTAGTCATATAAATACAGTTAACATTCAAGAAAAATTAGGTCAAGTTATCTGTGGGTCACTTGAACTATTAGGAAAGAATATAACATTCTTGCAAGGAGATCCTTTGTAATTAAGGAAGTAATCATCCATTTTTCAAGAAAAACAGAAATAGTCTGCTACAGAAGAGACAATGAACCTGATTTTGAAAATAAAAATCCCATTTTGCCGTTCTTCAGCTTCTAACACTTCAGTGGTCTCCACTGCCTGTGGAAAATCTCTCTCCTTAAATAGATGCCTTCCCTGCTTGGTTATCCAAGCAGTGGTCATTTACCCGACACTCTCAAAACTCTTTTCCTTTCAGAAAAGCACAGCTCTGAATTATTTTCGTACTCAGTTTACAAATGTCTGATAAATAGTATGCACTAAACATTGTTTCCTCCATAAAGGGAGGACATTTTTGAATCATAAATATAAAAGTTTCTGTAGGAAAGTCATATTGCTTTGTTTGGAAGCATTTCTCCTTCCTAGAGACAGAGAGACATTTTAATTATGTCTCCCTTCAATAACTTTCATAATCAAGCATTTGGGTATAATTTTATGGAAGTAACAATGAGTCCACTGGACTTACTTAATTGTAATATAATAGTTTATCCTACAGAAGGCACCTTACTTTTTGCTGATGTGATAATGACAGTCTATTATGAGTCCATTAGAGTATTCCTTATGGAACAACACAGGAAATAAATGCTATAATTTGCAGATTAATGTTTGGTTATGAAACAAAAAAAAGGACTTCTTTTTTCTTCCAAATGTCCTGTGCTAGTTGGTATCTGTCATGGAGAATGGGACAATAGGGGAAGGACAAATATTATAGGAAAAGCATATAAGTGCCATCACAAGCAAAATGGAATACACGTAGACAGTCAGCTGGGAACCATTTCAGATCCAGCTAATACTGGTTCTCTCTGCATCTTTGCACCAAGGTCTTTTCTAGACCAGATTTCTAGAGTGTCCCACGACATCCTACCTGCTAGGTGCACTCATTTAAATGGTATATGAAACCCATTTTTCATTGAATTCTAATGGCTTATTAAGAGAAAAACCATATATTTTATTTGGAGGAATTCAACCTTCTTACAATTAACCACCAAGTTAAAAAAAAAAAAAATTCAAAGGGCTGGGGATTTAGCTCAGTGATTAGAGTGCTTGCCTTGCAAGCACAAGGGCCTGAATTCGATCCCTGGCACCACAAATAAATAAATAAATAAAAATTAAAAAATAAAATAAAAAATCAAGAAAGAAACAAGATGTGATTCTATCTACAACTAAAGTTAGATTGCATTTTGAATTCTGCAGTGCACAAAAATGGCCTGATGGAGACCTTTAACTTAAAGTAATTTTAAAATAAAACATAACTCATCATCTAAACCACAACAACATAGTGTGGTCTGTCAGGCAACAAGAAGACTGAAGGCCCAGTTAGTAATCTCACTAGAAACCCACTCAAATATAAATATTCTCCTTCAGGTCCACACTGTCCTACAAATAGCATGTAAGTTTTGGTATCCTTATGTTGTTTAAGCTACTGAAAATATTTTCTACCTATCTCAGTTCTATTTAATTTTCTTCATGTCAACCTAAATTATTTTTTGCTTTGTAGAGTTTATTTGATAAACCTGTTGCTTCTTTCTTCAAAATATTTCAGTACCTTAAGACTACGTAATATGATTTGACATCTAATTATACTTCCTAAATTATTTTTCAATTTGCAGCTTCTTGAAGATAAGGCATAATTTTCAGGTTGCTCACAATCTCTTTTACAACATAATAAGCATTATGGAGCACACAGCGACTCCTTGATAATACATATATATAATGATTTTTTTTCTAATTAGGAATTCAATGAATTGACAATCTAAGTGAAAATGTTTTCGCTTACTTTCAAAGGTAACTTGAAACCACTTATAAAATAAATTATGCATAAAATAAAGTAATACAATATTTAAAGTTGTGATTAGACATTGGCAAATTTAGTCAAGGAAATTTAGTTTTTGAGTTTGACACTGAATACAGATCCTGAGTATCCAAATAATGAAAGAATATAAATTCTTCTTCATGAAATTTCAACCCAATTTTGAGAATTAAAATGTTTCATAACACTTGTGGAAAACACGATATGTAAGTATTTACATAGTTTTCAATAAAATGTAAATATCTTCAATTACCATTTTAAAAGATGCATATACATTGTGCAAAGCAGAATTTCTTGTTTTATAATGTTATTTTTATATAATCAATACGTCAAACAAACAGGTTTTTTTTTATTTTAAAATGACAGAAAGATATCTGAACCTTTTTGACGAAAGATTAGAAAATAGTAGGGATAGATCTTGGACAGCAAAAGAGAAATTGGCACAAATTTACCTGACTATATAGAATCTCATGAGTTGTGGTAAGGGTAACATTTTAAGTACAGAAAGAAAAGCCTGAGTCGTTTTTAAAAGTACTAATTTTATCTAATTTGCATAATTAAAGTCTCATACTGGATGTTCTTTACAGTGTGGATGAGAGAAGAGGCAGGAATAGAAGCAGCGAACAAGCCAGATAGGGTGTCCGTTGTAACTAGGGATGAACATGTCACATTTGTCATAAGGCACTGGCAGTGGAGATGTGAGAAATGCCAATATCCTAGCTACGCGTCAGAAGCAAAAAAAAAAATTTTATTGATTTGGCGTAGAATGTAAAAAAAAGGGCAAAATCAGCGATGGTCTCAGGTTTTCACTTGAATGAATGATAGTAATATTTCTCCTTATTGAGGGTCAAATACACTGTGTATTTTCAATGCTCTTTATCTTCAAATACTCCTAATGCAGACAGACAACCCCGGAACTGATTAACTGTGTGCCTCTGAGAAAGGTACATGATCTCTCTTACTTAGATTCATTTTTGTAATATTAAATATCAAAATATTATACACAAAGCTTGTCAAATTTAAGGTGGCATATATGTATACGTATGTATATCATATATTCTATGAAAAATATTTTTTACGTTCCCTACACAGTACAGTAGTTCAATAAATAACAGCCATAATTCTTATTGTTCCTATTTTATAATTTGTTGCTGTTGTAGTCTGATAGACTTTGATAATATTTTCTATTATCCAATGATTGTTAGACTTTGATTTCCTAGTTTTGATCTAGTACACAAAACTGTCCTTTTTCCTTGAGGTATCTTCCTGAATCTCAGAAGAACTTAGAGGAACTTTGCCAGGTTTGCTGATAACTTTGCATGCCAAACGTCCTAGAAGATTTTCTTTGCAAAGTTGGAAAACAGCAGCTTGCACAGCAGCACAAGGAGCATCAGCTGATATGGTTCAATCCCAGGTAAAGATCAATAACCCTATGCGAATGGTCAAAACAAAACACGACAAAACAAAAACAGTCAGTAGAAGCCGCTGGGTAATTAAGACAATATTTCAGTAAAGGAAGAGAAAAGGGAGATAAATACATTTATCTAAAATGATCTAAATCTTCAAGTAGATGAAGAATTTTTTTAATAAAGAATTTTTAATTAAAATTAAGTGTGCATAAAATTTGCAAGTAGTACAGATGAGTATGAAATTAAAACTTCTCTATCTTCATTTTATCCTTGGAGGTAATTAATTTTTAGAGTTCCTGTTTTAATTTTTCTGATGGTTTTCTATATTTATCCTTGTATTCGTTAATGTTATCAGATTAAAATCTATTTATTTACTTTTTGTTATGAGGGAAAGAATTTTGATGTTTTCCCCAGATTTGATTTCTTTCTGTTCAGCCATCTCACATGTTCATCATAATTTTGCTTTCAATATCTATTGATCGTATTTTGTTAATTTTTGTTTACTAACCTTATAATTATTATAGTTCAGCCCTTTACATAAGATAAAAATTTAGTATACTTAACTCTTTCTTTACTTGCTTCTAATGTATAACATCTTTATATCCTTACTTTCATGAAAAGTTTACATTTATTGCCCATACTGTCATACTGCTTTAAACTTCAGTGTTTGACTATAATTTGACCTTTGAAATTGAAAATCAAATATTAGTGTTACTGCTGCTATTTTTGCATAAACATCATTCATTATAACCCACTGTGTTCCTAAGAAAGAACAAGTCATCCTTCACAGGGCATGTAGGGATATACCTGTAATACGAGCACGCCCTACTCAGGAGGCCAAGGCAGGGACAATCATGAGTTCAAGGCCAATTTGAACTACATAGCAAGTTTAAGTCTAACCTGACCTACATTTGAGACCCTGTTTCAAAAATAAATAAATAAACAAACAAACAAACAGTTATCTGGTGTTATAGTTTAATTCTAAAATGCCACCTAAGTCTCACATGTTGAAAGGTGGGCTTTTGGAAGGTGCCTTTGTTACTTTCTCATTGCTGAGACACAATACTTGACACCTACAAGTTAAAGGAGGAAAGGTTTATGTTAGCTCACAATTTGTAAAGATTTAAAACCATAGTCAACCGACTCTAAGTCAGGGCTGCAAGGCAGAGGGGCACGGCAGAGGGTAGTTGCTCATGGCATGGCAGACAGGAAGCAGAGAGAAAGGAGGGAAGAACTAGGGAGATTTACCTTTCCAGGCCATGATCCCAGTGGCCCACCTCCTTCCACCAGGTTTCATCTGCTGATATCAAATTCAGCTATAGGCTCATCAGTGGACTAACTGACTGGTGAGTATCATGACCCAGGATTATGAGGGTGCTATATTCATCGGTGGATTAATCCATTCATAACTACTTGGCTAAATACACTGTTAGAATCTGAAGTCTGGTTGGAAATAGATCACTGAGGGTGTGACTGGAAGGGTATATTCTTATCTCCCCACCTTGCCACCTCCTTTTACTTTCTGCTTATTGGATTCCGTGAGTTGAACATCTCTCCTCCATCATGGTCTTCTATCACACCATTTCTGCCTGGTAACCTACCAGGCATGGACTAAACCCACTGGAAGCTGTGAGCCAAATAAACCTCTCCTCCTTTAAATTGGAGTATGGGGTATTTTGCCCCAGTAACAGAAAAGTAATAATACATCCTTTCCCAGAAACATTGTTCATCAGGGAAAACTTTCCAAGTATTAAAATCAAACATTCTCTTTTCTCCTTTGTAGTAATTTTCCCAAAATCATGCCCCCTTTTGGATTTTATCATGTTTTGCACACTGCAATTTTATACAGCTGTTTTCCCATAGCTTCGAATTGAATGTGTTATTGTTGACAGATAAATCATACGTACTTCCCCTCATTTGTCTGAAATGATCTTTTTCCCCTCTCAAGCACATTATTTGTTAAAGTAACAATGAGCATAGGACCTGAGGTTTAGTTTCACTATTCTCATCACCCATTTGCTTCTTAGATCTAATATCCTCCTAAATGCCTCTACTTTTCAAAAGAAAACTACATACAAAAACAAAGAAAGAGCTCTTGACTTAGTATAAGGTCAAGTTCTAGTACGATTTTTCTGTTAGTGGAATGACAATAGTTTGTGGGTGTGTGTTGAAATGTTAACATGCAGAAGATGCAGTTATACACTCAAAATATTTGATTCTATAGTTTCTTAGGTTTTCAAAATTTCAAAATATTATCAAAGTAAAGTGAAAATAGGTATGTAACTCAGTGATAAAGTGCTAATTTAGCATGTGCAAGGTCCTGGGTTTGATCATCATCATCATCACACAAATACACACACACACACACACACACACACAAACCTCAGAGTGGACATTATCAACTATTTTAATCTCATACCTCATTCAAATTAAGTGTTAGTACTGGACAAGAAATGTGAACTTTCCCTTGTTTCAGTTAATTTAGCATTCAGGCCCTCCAGCACTTCCTTACAATGTATTTATAACAGAACTCAGCTTCATAGTAATTGTGCTTAATGTACTAACTTCTTAACATCTTGCCCTGATTCTTAGAAAATGTCATAAGGCAATTCCCCCGATGCCCAGATGCAGATGAAGAAATGAAAGTATTGAGATTCACTCAAGTTTTCAAGGCACAACCAGGACTTGAACCTAAAGTGTGAGTCCTTGTCTGATATACTTTCTACCTTATGCAGGCTCTTTCCTTGGTAATGTACTGTACTTTGTATTTTAAAGATGTGAAAGGGATATGTGTTAACAACACTACTTTAAAAGGCAGAGCATCAAGAACTTGAAGCAAAAAAGAAAAAACAATAATGTTACCAACAAATTTTTATGAGGATTTGGGAGAAGTTATTATATACGAGTGATGTCTTTGCTAATAACAAAGATTTCACATACTGTTGTATATTCCTACATGTGAAATTATTAATATACTATTATCCAGAATGTGTTCTAACAAATATCTCATCCATAAGACATAAAAATAATCCTGCATAGTCCATGTTTGAATGAATTTGGAGAACATGAAGTCAAAGTAACAGGTTTACTACTATAAAATCTTCTGCAGTTACAAATATAGAGTAATTAATATGTATTCTGAATCTGTGTGTTTGTGTGTGTGTACTACTCAGATTTCCTCTCTCTGGTACACAATACCAAACATCTTCAATTTAAATGAGAGGGGTTTAATTCAGCTCACTATTTCAGGGGATGCAGTACGTAGTTG
>PVJO010025421.1:0-22771 GCA_004026905.1 Hystrix cristata | reverse complement strand
AGGGCAGGAAGCACCATGTGCCCATCTGCTGGTGCTCAAAGGGGTAGCTGGATTTGAGCTCCCGTGTGTGCACCTGGGCCACAGGTGTGAGGAGCCAAGCGTGCAGGTGTGCAGGGCAGGTTTGCCTGTCTACTTGTGTGCAGTGTTTCCCCACTGCACCCTTATGTGTGCTTGACCCATTTTGATCAAGGGAGCCCCATCTCCTGTGTCCCGGCTGAGAGGGAGCAGGTGGGGCAGGAAGGTGGGGCTGCAGGGGAGGTGGGGCCTCCTGAAGCGCCAGGGAAGGGCTGGAAGCATCATGGATGCCAGGTGGGTGTGAGCGTGGTCACATGCTGGGTTTTCCTGTGCATGTGTGCGCGTGTGTGTGTACATGTACACACTCTCTCTAGAGGGGCGTGGAGTTCCTGGCCCCCAGGCCACTCCAGCTCTGCCCTGAGGGGGCAGGGACTGCTGGGCACTTTGGAGGTCTGGGGCGGGAGGCGGTCTGAAGTCTGTGCTTGAGAAAGAGAAGGCCACATGAGCCTGAGCTGGAGTCGGGAGCGGGTCAGGGATCCGGCCCAGGACTGGCCAGTGTGCTCCAGACTGCAGTACCCGCCTGGCAGAGGCCGCAGCTGGGGCTGGACACAGCGCCATCTTGTGGGCCTCAGGGAGGATCTGTGTCACTTTCAGGAGAAAGAGGGAGGCCAGTCCTGTCATCCGTGTGCCACCGCCTCTCGAATCCGCTCCTTTCTCTCTCACCCGTGCTGTCCCCACTGATCTCCCAGGATTCTCTCCCTCCAGTCGTTGCCCTGACCATGGCCAGACCCTGGAGCCTGCTCTGGGATTGAGGATGATGAGGCTGTCGGCTTGGTCTTGGTTCCAGTTCTAGGTCCTGAGAAGCCTTGCTGTCAGCCCAGGGCCACCGCGTCCTCCCCGCCCCACACTGCAGACACCTGATGCTCCCATCCATGTTCCTCAGGGCCTCTGTCAGGGCTGGCCACTGCCAGCGCAGCCAGGGGACCCTCCCGCCCGGGCCCCTCGGGGTCCCCCTTGTCCTCAGAGTGAAGTTGCAGCTCCTCGACCTCTCGTGCCTATGTGACTGGCCCTGTGCTCTTGGAGTGACGCCGCCGACCACTGCTCCACCCGACCCCAGTGCTGCGGGTTTTCTGTGTTCTGTGGAGATGGTGGTGATGATTATGGTAGTGTGTGAGGTTATGATGGGGTGTGTCATTGTGATTGTGTGTGGGATTGTGGTGAAGTGTGTGGTTGTGACGGTGTGTGATGTAATGATTACAGTGATGTGTGGGATAGTTATGATGATGTGTGTATAATGATTATGATAATGTATGTGGCTGTGGTGTCATGTGGTTGTGATGTGTGACAGTGTGTGTGTGTGTGATGGTTATGATGTGTGTGGCCGTGGTGGTTTTGGTGGTGTGTGGAGGTTATAATGATGTGTGTGTGATGGTTATGATGATGTGTGTGGTTGTGGTGTCGTGTGGTTGTGATGTGTGACAGTGTGTGTGTGTGTGTGTGATGGTTATGATGTGTGTGGCCGTGGTGGTTTTGGTGGTGTGTGGAGGTTATAATGATGTGTGTGTGATGGTTATGATGATGTGTGCGGTTGTGGTGGTGTGTGTGGCTGTGATTGTTATAATGATGTGTATGCGATGGTTATAATGATGATGTGTGTGCAACGATCATGGTGGTGTGTTTGGTCTTGGTATGTGAGCATGAGGCACCAAGGTGGCTGTCAAGCCCCTCACCTCTGTGTCAGCCGGAGCAGCTTCCAGCCCCAGGTGGGAGTAGTTAGTCCTCAGTTAGTCCTGAGGCTTCTGGGCCCCATGACAGGGATGGGGGTGCCCCTCCTCTGAGCACTGCTCCCCTGCCCCGCCCATCTCCGTGCTCTGCCTGTCACCTCCACGCGGCCATTCTTCCTTTCTGCCCTGCTGACTCACGCACAGACATGAGCAATACCTGTTGGCTCACAGCCCCCGGGAGAGAGACCCAAAACCAGACGTGACACCGAGGGAGTGAGGCCTAGAGGCTCCTGACCGGGGTAGGAGAAGCAACAGAAGGCTTCCCTGGGAAAATAATCCCAAGCGCAGTTTTAAGTGGGAAAGTGTCCTGCAGCTGCAAAGGCCCAGAAGCACTGGGGAAGCAGTCACAATGGTGTGGAGGGAGAGCGGGAGGGACAGCAGGAGGTGAGAGTGGGCGGGCAGCCAGGCCACAGAAGGCCTGGGGTGCAGACCGTGGAGCTGGAGCCTCATCCCCCCCAGTAATGGCACCATTACCGAGAACCGAAAAGGAGGTGACAAGGGTTACTGAGAAGAAAAGTCATGGCCTGAAACTTGCATAACAGAAAATTAACCATTTCAGAGTGATCAACTAGCGCATTTCACACAATCACAGGATTGGGCAAGCAACATCTCTCTCTGGTTTTCATCCTGCTAAAGTAAAACCCTCACCCAGTAAAGCGTTTCTCCCATTCTCCCTCCCCCAGCGCCTGGAAACCTCCAATCTACATACCATCTTCATGGATTCATCTACTCTGGACATTCCATAAAAACAGAATCATAGACGATGTGACCTTTGTGTCCGGCCTGTTTCATTCAGCTTACCTTCAAGCTCTGTCGGTGCTGTAGCCTGCATCAATACTTCATTACCGGGCTGAGGGTAGAGGCCCAGGGTTTGGTCCTCAGCGCCACAAGCAAAGCAAAACAAAAAGCTTTATTCCTTTCAATGGATGAGCAATACAGATGCTCCTCAACCACGATGGGGCTCATCCTGATAAACCTGAGGTAAGCCGAGAAGACTGTAAGTTGAAAATTATTTACTGCACATAACCGACTGAACATGCCAGTTTGGTACTCCTTGGGAGGTTTCCTCGGGTGACTGTGCGCCGATGGGGCTCACTGCCACCACCCAGGGCCATGAGGGCACAGTGCTGCATCTTGCTGGTCTAGAAAAGATCAACCTTCCAAAGCCAAGCACGGCTCCTACTAAGGGCACATCGCCCTTGCACCACTGTGAAGCCGTGCCGCGGAGATTGGGCCGTCTGTGTTCCGCTGTACTGACAGGAGGCGAACTGTTCATTCATCACCTCACTTTTGATCCCTTCCGCTGTGTCCCTGCTAGGTTTGGAGGGGACGATATTATATGAGAAAAACGATCTAAGGGCTGCGCCGGTGACAAGGGCCCAGAGCACTGGCCGCCAGAAGGAAACGCCAGTACAGAGGCTGTTCAGAGGCTGACAGCTGGAGGGTGGAGCTGGAGGGAGGAGTAAAAGTGTCTCCCAAGTTCACGGCTCGAGGCACAGGGATGGTGACCTGATTCTTCTCACTAGGGCAGGAGGAGAAATTGAGCAGAATACAAGTCTGGTTCGAACTTTGCAAGCAGAGTTGCTTGTGGCCCGGGCAGTGAGTTGCCCTCCTGGAAGTCGTTAGAGGTGTGGGTGTGGAGCTCGGGACAGAGAGTCTGGGCAGACGGGGACTTCACCGTCATCAGCTACAGCTGAGGCTCCCGGGGACAGCTTGTGCCGGGATGGGGCCGGAAGAGCAGGACTCCTAAGGACCTCATTATTCTGTCTCTGGAAGGCAGGTCTGGACCATCTTGCTGAACACTGAATCATCAAACGCAACCACAGTGACCAGCACATAAAAGTAGCCACTCAAACTGGTCACGATGGTACACAGCCACAATACAGCCCTCTGGAAGGCTGAGGCAGGAAGAGTGCAAGTGCAAGCCCAACCTAAGCAATGTAGTGGGACCCTGTCTGAAAATTTAAAAAAATGGGCTACATTTCAGTGCTAAGGTCCTGGGTTCAGTCCCCAGTACGGGGTCGGGAGGGGGTAGCCACTTACATTTAAATCCAGTTGAGATGCATAAAGAGCAGATCACAAAAGCTCCAGTCCTACAAGGGTGTGATGTTAGAAAGGATGACAGGAGCACCAAAGATGAAGTGGTCGGCAGGGGCGATGCTGCAGCATGGCCGTGCTGGAGCCACCAGTCTGGGTGCTGACTGACGGCCCTGATTTCCACTGGGGAATGAGGACAGCGCTGGTGACCCAGGCAAGCCGAGCCGGGGCCACAGAGATGGTAGAGGTGAAGAGCTGGAGAGGCCCATCCCCGGGGGAGCCCGGCTGAGGGCTCAGGAGAGAGGCCAGGCCTGTGGAGAGACAGTGGGCGGTGGTGGGGGATGGTTTTGCACATGGTGGTCACAGCTCTGTCTGCTGCTTGGGTCTGATTTAGATGGGTGGAATTTGGGTGCATTTAACTATGCTGGGGAAAGCTGAGGAAGGGAGAAAGGTGGCTGCTGAGGGGGAGTGGCCAGAGCCTGGGGGAGGGACCAGGACCCCAGGAAGAGGGGAGCATGTTTACCAGGAAGGAAGCTCTCTCTCTCCCGTGATGCTTTCACACTTTGTGGCATGGGAGGTAGGAACATTGTTAGGAGCTCATAGGCGATGGTGGGCTGGGGCCAAGGGGAGGGAGAGGCCTCTAACCGTGCTCAGTCCTTGGGAGAGGCAAAGGCCCCAAGGTGGGCTGGAAGCCAGGAGCAGGAGGGGCTTGGAGCAGAGAGTGCGCTGGAAGGCTGCCCTGGTCAGGAGGCTGGGTCTGCCTGAGTGGACTCGCCTAGGTCCCTCCCCTCTCAGGCTTCTGAATGGGCACTCTTGGAGGGTCCAGAGTGAGCACTGTGCCCTGCCCAGCCCTCGCCTCACTGTGATGCAGGCCCTGGTTGTGCAGAGGGAAGGGCTCCCACCCAGGAAGCACTGATGGAGGCCTCTGTTTTTAAGTGGCTCTGGGAAGTAGGTGGGTGGAGAAAGGAAAACTAGAAGCTTCCAGCTGACTGCCAGGATTTCCAGGATTCCAAAATAGTTTTCTTTCCCTTCCCCCTAAACTGAGATTTTTCATAAGCTCTGGGCAATCAGACGGGAGGGGACAGTGTCTGTGACAAGCTGAGAGTCAGCAGGAGCGTGAAAACCAGGGTTGTCCCTGCGTGCAGACAGCTCCCAAGGACAGCCTGGGAGATCAGAGATTGCGTCCAGTTCCGGCTTGGCCTGACTCACGGTCTGACCTCGGCCTCAACCCTGAGCACACACAGAACCAGGCTGGCCTGCAGGGCTTGTTGGGCACAGACCTCTGGGTCCCAGCTCGAGTTTCTGGTCTAGTAGGCTTAGGGTGGGGCTCAAGAATTGGCACTTCTAGCAAGTGCCGGGGTGCTGCCTCCATGCAGGTGGGAGCCACCGGCCTAGTCACCTCCCTTTTGTGTCCCAGTGTCCTCCGCTCTGCCTGCCTCCTCCCACCGGCGCCGGGAGGCTCAGTAAAGCAGCCAGGAGAAGCAGGGACCCCGAGAGCCGGCTGAGCTCCCTGGTCGTGTGTCACAGTGTGATGTAATGGCTGGAAGTTGGTCCCAAGCGGCCTCCTCAGTGCTCCCCATCCTGCCAAGTTGCTTCAGTGACACTGTGTGGCATTTGTGGCTGAGGCCGGGGGCCGCCGCCGTGTCCCTCAGGGTGCACCATTTCTGTGCATGCCAACCTGATGGCTTCCAAGTGTCCGGCCTGTGACTCTGCCCCAGGACTGTGGCTCCGCCTGAGGACTCCTCTGGCCACGGAGCACCGGGCCTGGCTCACACGCAGGAGAGCTGCCAGGGCACCAGTGTCTGTTCCCTGCAGCAGATCCCAGCCAATGGTGGGGGTACAAACCCCGGCTCCCTCACCCCTTAGTGGGGACAGTTATGAGGCGTGCTCTACATTGTCACCCAGAAATCATCAGTGAAGCTGAGACTTGGCTGGTCACACCAGAAACCTGCTCTATGACACACCCTCTGCTGACTTCTTCCCTCCCTGTGTCACCTCTGTGAAGAATCCTCTGATGACTTCTTAGATAAGCCACTTGTCTTGAAGCTTTGCTTCTGTTCCTGGGGGAACCCAGGCCCAGAAAGTATAATAATAATCATGATGATGATGATGATGGTACTGCTCTTCATTGAGCAGCTACTATGTTCCAGATATCACATACATATGATCTTGTTTGATCACTCTGCCAAGAGGGCATTACCACCTCTATGCCACCATCGAGGTTGCTCAGGTCCAGAGAGGGCAGGGGACCTGACCAAGGATTCTCAGCTGCTGAGTGTCCAACCCACAAGCAGCCCCAGGCGGGTCAGACTCTACTCTGTACTTCAGGGACTCAGAGCCAAGGGTACAGGCAGCGAGGACACAGGAGATGGCCGCTTTACCCCTGACTCTGTCCCTGTGGCAGGCACTGTGGTGGCAGCAGGACCTTTGAGGGCCTCACTGATTTCGGCGCCTGGGGGGAGGAGCCTGAGCCAGTGAGGATGTGCAGGAAACCATCCTGGAGTAACTGCAGGTGTGGCTGCTCTTGTGGGGGGACCCTCTGAGAAAAGCAAGTTCTCGCTTCTGTAGAAAGGGGCTCGGGGTCACAGACTGTGTCCTTCACAGCTCTTTTGCACCCTCGGCCAATGCAAACCCACTCCTGCCATCCTTGTGGCCACAGAGTGTGGCCTTCATCTGTGGAAGTGAAATGTTTTGCTTCCAGTCTGAGTTTCAAACCATAGTAAACATTTTCAATATACAAAAGGAAGTTATTTGGGTTCCAATGAAGTCACACTTTCGTGGGTAGTAAAAGGACAGCACTCAGAGACAGCACTCAAGGCCCACCTTAGACTTCATGTTGGGCGTATTTTCCCTAGCGGGAGCTTCAACTACATCTTGCTATTTCTGGCCTCAGTTTCCTTGTATGTGACAAATAAGGCAGCTGCTTGGGCCCGGTACTCAGAGGTCCCGGGTTTGATAGGGTCTGTGGCTCCCTCTCGGGGCCACTTGGCAAACCTGGCAGGTTCCTGCTCCCGTCTGGCCTGGAAGCAGATCGGTAATTGAGCCTGCAGGGTCACTGTGACAGTTAGAGCCCGTAAATCTCAGCTGGGTGCAGCCTGGGGAGATAAATCCTGCCGCAGCTGTGCTTGCTCCATCTCGGGGACAGCCTGTCTCTGGGGTTCACACAGAGAGGAGGAGGAGCTGACAAAGCCGGCCCCCACAACTGAGACACTCCGAGGATGCCCTGTGGGGGTAGCGGTGGCTGCCTGGAGCCCACCGTCCGCAGTCAGGGTCTGAGGGAAGAGTGATGTGGTTGGAATGAACGCGCCGTCCAGGAGGCTCCGCTCACTCTCTGTCCCTGGCCGCAGGGACCCACAGAGGGCAGGCACCGCAGGATACAAATAAAGTACTAATGACCGCGGGCATACGCCAAGCACTGAGGCTCCACCAGGCCCTGTGTTTATCGTACTTATGCCATTTACTCCTTACCACAATCCCAGGAGGAACTCTTGTAATCTGCCCGAGAAAATGTCTCGGCAGAGACATGGAGAACAGAGATGTCAAGTAACTTGTCTAGGATCACTCAGCTAACAGTGGCCAAGTCAGGCTTTAAACCCAAGTGGTTCGGCCCCAGAGCCTGTGCTCTGAACCACTCTTCAAAACCATCAGGACAGTAGTAATGACAACAATATGACAATGGATTGTGTCAGGCAGCTGTCACAGGGACCATAAAGAAAGTGACAAAAGATGGGCAGGAGTCTGCCAGGTGGCCTGACAGAGGGAATAGTGGGTGCAAAGGCAAGGCGTGGAGAAAGGTCACTGTGGGCCTGAGCAATGGTGATGCATTTGGAAAGACTGACGCACACGGGGAGATGAGCCTGGGGCGGGAGGTGGCGGCCGGATTACGGCGAGCCCCACTGTGAGGCACATGGGCTGGCTCTGGGGGGCGAGCACAGCCCCTGGAACTTTTCAACAGGCAGTGATATGACCAGGCGTGAGGCCCACACCACCTCGCACTAGCTCGGCGCTGCAGGCCAGTCATTTCCCTTCCTGGAGCCTCAGTTTCCCTGTCAGTTAACGCAGGGGGTTCATTTCTGCTTCCCAGGACTCATGAGATAACGGACAGAAAGGATTTGTAAACTGCAAAAAGATTGTACAAATTCAGGCTGGTGGCTGAGATGGAAAGAAGTGAAGAACTAGCAGTTGTGAGTTAGCAGCTATTTTGCCAAGTGGCTATCAGCTCTAGTCCAACTTTCTTTTATTGTTATTTAAAGTCACAACGTTTGCCTGGCATTTGCTATTGCTCAAACCTTTTGAGTTAGGTAGAATCATTCCCATTCCTCAAGTGTAGACACTGAGGCACAGAGAGGCCGAGTCGAGGCACAGGGAACACAGTGTCACAGCTGCAGAGCTGTGCTCTGACTGGCCACATAGGCACAGCCGCCAATGGCAAGCTGATGTCACAGAGGGACACACAGGCACAGACAGCAAGAGCTGGTGGCGAGCAGGAGTCAGGATTATAAAGTTTGAGGCTTTGGCTACTTGACAGTAATCTTGAGGGTCATTTTGATATAGGAGGTAAAGTGTGGCAAAGCTGGCTGGGGAAATAAGTGGGACCTTCCAAGGACAAGATCCCAGGACAGCGCCAAGTAATTCCCAGGACCTCGTATGTGAACTTCTCATGGGCTCCCACAAGGTGTGGGCGGCATTAAAGAGAGGAGACTCCTGGAGGAGCCTGCTGTCGTGACTCTTAAGGGTAGTCCACTCTGCTCAACACAGAGCGCACTTGTATGTTTGCTTTTATCCTTTCCTCTCTTTGTTCAGCCCAAGTTCACTCTACAGAGTTAGTTTCTCCCATACCCCGCTACCCCTCACCGGGTTTGAATTTCTTCACTTTTCAGTGGGAGTCTGTTAGTGACCAAGTTCAGCCAATTGCGCCACTCAACTTTCTAGCTCTCTGGAGGAAGGGAGGCCTCAACGCAGGGGCTTTAGAGCCAGCCCAACTCGGGCTGAATGCCAGCCCTGCGGAGGAAGCTGTGTGACGTCGACCTGTCTCTGAGCCTCAGGTTCCTGATGATAGTACCTCAGAGGGCAGTCTGGAAGGTTGAATGAGATAGTGATAGTCGTAACTGGTGGACTCCCTGCCGCATGCACAAGGAACTGTTCACCGATATCTGGAGAGCGCAAGAAGCACAGCAGAGTGCAGAGGAAGGTGGGAGATTTGCTTCTCACCACATACCTTTTTGTAATCTCTTCCTTAGTCATGCGCAGGGGCTTCCTCACTGAGATAAATTAATGCATTTTCAAAGGTGAGGCAGGCCCTTAGCAGTCTTGGCACACGGTGGCCACCCCTTGAAGGTTAGCATTCCTTGTTCTGAAGAACATTGCTATAAAGGGATTTTTCAGAACTCTGCTTCTTGGTGGCAAATGATCCCTCCCTAAAGCTCAGAAAAGACAGAGGTCAAGGCAAGCAGCCCTTCTGAGCCAGGACAGGGGGCCTCACACGGCAAACACCTGCTCTGAGCCAGCTCTTTGCTGACACAGCCATCGGAAGCCAGGCACAGAGTGCAGCTTTATGAAGAGGGGCGGAGCGACCATCCACTGGCCAAGCTGGGCTTGGTCTGCAGCCCATTGACCGAATGACCTTGGGTGAGTCATGCAACCGCTCTGAGACGTGGGTCTCTGGTATCAGATGGGGTTTCTCTGCCTGGCAAGGAGCGCCCTGGACCGCAGTCTACCACCCTCACATCTCCCTCTACAGCACCCTAAAGCATCTGACTTCACCCTGGGGGCAGCGCTTTTTGCCCTGTGTGCTGTAGGAATTCAGGAGGCCCCTGGAGATGAAAGTGGAGAGGGGCCAAGAAGGATTCTTTCTGTGTTGCCCTCCCCGCCTGCCCCAGGCCGCTTTTGGACCAGCACTGAGCCATGAGCTGGCCTAACCCAGCAGCCAGACAAGCAAAATCCAAATGTAACTAACAGAGCTTTAGCTTATCCACTCACCAGGCCCATGCTGGTGCTAATTCTATTCCCAGCAAAAGCAACTCAGACTAATAAAAGCTGCGCCCAGTCCGGCTCCACACCATCTGGCACCTGCGGCCGCAGACCCAGGACACCTGGATGCGGTGGGGGCCATCAGTCATTACCTGGAACACAGTGCAGGTGTGCTCAGCCTCACCCAACCTCGCCCTGCACCATGTCCAAGGCTCACAGGAAGACGTGTTCCGGAGAGGAGGCAAAAAAAAAAAAAAAAAAAAAAGTGGAATAAATGAAGAGTATGTGGTATATCTTGATGGCACAAAGTCCTGGGAAGAAAAAAGCCACCAGTGTGTCAGACAGTAACTTGGAAGAGGGTGGCCAGGAAGATCTCTGGGAGAAGGTCCCCGAGGACCAGGAGTCACATGGGATGATCAGAGGGGAGAGCAGTTCCAAATGCCCCAGGAAGGGCACAGTCGGCAAGTCTGAGGACAGAACAAGGCCGGCCAGACTGGAGCCGGAGTAGGGACAGGCTGGAAACGGCGCCTGAGGCCAGAACATGCAGGACCTTACGGGCTGCTGGAGGACTTGGGTTCATTCTTGGCATGATGGAAGCTGGGGCAGGGTTTTGAGCAGGGCAGCGCCATGACCTGCAGTACGTTCTGGATGCTCACTCTGCTGCTGGGCGGAGAATGGATTGTGGGGGACAACAGTGCCCCCAAGTAGATCAGGTAAGAGGCTCTGGTGTTGGAGATGGGGAGAAGGTTCCTCTCGCTGGGAGGAAGCAGTGAAACTTAGAGTGTGGCAGGTGAAGACGGCCCTGCCCCGTCTGCCCTGTTTGCGGGGGCTCACAGGGGTGGAGGAGGTTTGGATGATTTTGACCCCATTCTGTGCCCCTCCCAAAACTTTTGAAAAATAACAGTATTTGATTAGCTCATGTACCCACCCGAGGCCCCTGTGACAACGCAGGACACATCTCCCTGTGAGCTGGCTTCAAGTCACGTCCCACAGTCTCACAGGCTGCCTCCCTCCAAAGTAACCCTGCCCTTGGCCTCGAGTTTCCTGGCTCTGAAGCAACCCAACCTCACTTTTCCCCCGGGAGCCTTGCTCCCTGCAGCTCTTGGGAGATTTACTGACCAGGAACCAAACTCAGATGCACGAGAAACCACGGCAGAGGGAGTGTGGCCCAGTCCCTCCTGGTCTTTTTATAGTCTGTGTGTGTGTGTGTGTGTGTGTGTGTGTGTGTGTGTGTGTTGTTTAACACAGGGGCTTGCTATGTAGTTCAGCTTGGTCTTAAACTCACTGTGTAGCCCAAGATGGCCTCTAACTCATGGCACTCTTCCTGCCTCAACCTCCCAAATGCTGGGATTACAGGCATGCGCTGCCATGCCGGCTTATTTTAGTTTTTATTAATGCATGTTTGCAGTACATAATGTTTACGTTACTTGTGTGGACACATTCCTTTTTTCATCCCTTTCCTCTCCCCTTTCTCCCCTGTCCCTCCACCTCTTGATCCCCTTCTCGTTTGAGAAAGATCTTCCTCCCTACTTCCCATTATCTATCATATATGTACTTATTTATGTATTTACTTATTTATTTTTGGTGCTGGGGATCAAACTCAGGGCCTTGCACTTGCTAGGCAAGTGCTCTATCATTTGAGCTAAATCCCCAACCCTCTCATCTATCTTTTAATTTGCTCTTTATGTATGTGTTAGGTTTCTCATATAAGAGAAACCGTGCAATATTTAAGCTTGTGTGTCTGATTTATTTTACTTAACATTTTGGTCTCAAGGTGCATCCATTTTCCTACAAATGACCAACAAGTTTGTCCTTCTTTAGGACACAATAGTACTCCATTGTGTGTTGCTACCACATTTTCTTTATCCATTCATCTGTTGATGGACATTTAGGCTGCTTCCAAGATTGAGCTATTATGAATTATGCTGCTATAAACACGGACACCCATGTATCACTGTAATATGATGTCTTTAACGCTTTTGGAAGATACCTAGAAGGGGATTAGTTGGGTAAATGGAATTTCTGGTTTTAGTTATTTGAAGACTCTCCATGCTGATTTCCACAGTAGTGGTACTAGTTTACTTTCCCACCAATAATATAGAAGAGTTTCTTTCTCCCCACAGCCTCCAGCGTTTGTTATTATTTGATTTCTTAATGATAGCCATTCTCTTTGGGGTAAGATGGAATCTCAGTGTTGTTTTAATTTGCATTTCTCAAATGCACGCGATGTTGAACATTTCCTCGTGTATTTATTGGCCATTTGTACTTCTTCTGAAGTGTCTATTCATTCAACTGGCCCATTTTTGATTGGAGCCTTTATTTTGGGGGGTGTAATGTTCTGAGTTCTTTTTATATTCTAGACATATGTCCTCATCTGAGGAGTAGCTGCCTGCCTGGTCTTCTAATTCCCTCATTCAGTGCATGTGTATTGAGGCTCACACCGGTTCTAGATGCTGCTGGGGCTGCAGGAATTAATCAGAGTCCTGCCTGGGAGAAGTTCACCCTCAGCTGGAAGGGGAAACAGACAAAGCGCCAGAGGTACTCCTACAGCTAACCCACAGGGAAGCGCTGGTACTTGGAACTGAAGCTTTACTTAGGAGTATCCTCACTTCACAATCTTTCAAGTGCTCCAAGTAGAAATTCCCTGCTAGGTGCTCCTCGACTGCCCCCACCTTGTTCCTTGTTCCTCTTCCTGCACTTTGGTCCTGGCCACTTACCTTGTCACCCATCCCTGTCCTCTGACATTCCTCTAGTCTGCAAGTTCATGTGCACCTGGACGGCCACTTGTCCCGCTCAGTACAAGGTAAGCTCCTTAAGACGCAGCTCAGAAACCAGCACCTCCTGGCGCTCTGCGGCCCAGGTGCCTAGGTACAGGGAAGCCAGCCCTCCCCCCGGCGCCAGCTATGGCAGGTCACTGTGGTTCCCCCCTGGACCGTGCGCCCTGCCTCGCTCATCTCCAAGGCCCGGGACAGGGCCTGGCACACGGGAGGGAGGGGCTCAGTGAGCATGTTTACACCTGGGCATGTGTATTCTTTTCTGCCAGTGCTGCCAGAACAAAGTGTGGCTTAACCCAACTGTGTGGCTTAAACAAGGGGAATTTCTTTTCTCTTTTCTGAAGACCAGAAGTCCAAGATCATGATGTCAGTGGGTCAGCTCCTCCGGAGGCTTCTCTCGAGCTTGCGGATGACATGCTCTTGCCGTGTCCTCAGACAGTCTCTGTCTGTGTCCCAATCTCCTCTTCTCACAGGGACACACTGTATTGGGTCAGGACCCACCCACATGACCTCATTTTACCTCAGTAACCTCCCGAGAGACCTCATTTCCAAACCTAGCCCCATTCTGAGGAATGGGAGTTTACAGCATTGACATACGGAGGCATAATTGGCCCACACCAGGGCGATAAGATACTGGTGTGGCTGTAAATGGGTAGAGGAGAAGGCCGAGGAGGAGGCTGAGAAACTCAGCCATGCATGGGAGGGCAGGGTCAGGATGCCGGGCCTCAGGTTAGGCTTCAGCCACTGGAGGGAAAACTGAGGAAGAAGAGGACTAAGTCCCACTTGGAGGGGAGGTGGGCGAAAGCTCAGAGAAGGAGAACTATTTGGGGTTGTGGAGAGGGGACATAAATATTGATTATGGGATCTTCTCAAGGGCTATTAGCTCTGAGTTCATTTCCCAATATAAATAAAAGAAGATAGCCATTAAGAACGTGAGTTCCCTGAAGAGGCATCAAAATACTTAGATGCTTATAAACATCACCCTCTTCTTTCCCTTCAAGACTAGTTCATGAAGCTTCCTCTTATTTAGGTGGGGAAACTGAGGCCTGGAGAGTGAGAATGGCTTGTCTGAAGCTGCTAGCTCCTTAGAAAGTTATCCTTCTCACGTTGATCCTGAGCGCTACAGAAGAAAAAACACTTGCCCACTGTAGAGCTCCTTTCTCACACAGCATGGTGTTTTATTTTCTGCATTAAAAAAGACATTTGGTGCGTAAATTGATCGTCCCTGAAAAACAACACCCAGACTGGATTACAACCTAAGGTATGAAATAAATAGTGATGTAAGTATTCTAAATAAATAAATGAATAAATGATTGCAAAGGGACAAATCTTCCCCAGAGAAGACTCCTGAATAGGATGAGGAGATGCTGCACCCTTCAGGAGTGGGCTGGATTCCCTCCCTGAGAGTGGTCTGGATCTAGGGACTTGGCCCTGGAGGAAGGACACCTGAAAGCCCTCCCTTGTTAGGCACTCACAGCTCCCCTCACCAACCCTAAGTCACGTGGCGTCATGTGCTCTGACTGGCTGTGACAAGGGGGGTCCCCTCCTCAGTGGGGTGCTTGCCCCACGCCTGTAATCCCCACTTAATCAGGAGGAAGGCCTATTGAGTACCTGAGCGGTACTTTTCAAGATGTTAAGGTCACGGGAAAGATGGAGAGATGGCCCCTGAGCAAAGGAGGAGGGGCCAGCACGGCGACCAAATGCAACTTGGGTTCCTAGACTGTATCCTGGAATAGAGAAAGGGTGTTACAGAAAAACCAATGAAGTCTGGGGCTTAGTTAATTTTGACAAACGTTTCCCTTAATGTAATATGTTAACAACAGTGGAAACTGGGTAAGGAGCCTGTAGGAACTCTCTGTACCATCTTCGCTACTCCTTTTTTTTGTTTTGTTTTTTTGTTTTTGGTTTTTTGAGACAGGGTCTCGCTATGTAGTTCAGGCTGGTCTCGAACTTGCGGCTATCCTCCTGTCTCAAAGTGCTGGGATTAGAGGCATGTGCCACCACACCTGGCTTAATTTTTTTTTTTAATCTAAAATTATTTTTAAAAAAATTATTCTGAAATAAAAATCAAGTAAGGAGAAAGTTCCTCCTGACTATGAATCCATGTCTCCCCCACCTAAAACTTCTCTCCAAATTGAGCATGTTCTTGTATACATCGTCGTTTCTTCCTCTATATAGTCTTTGGAAATCTTTTTTTTTTTTTTTTCTTTACATAAATGGTTCACACTGTACAAGTGGTACTGCACCTACTACTACTGGCGAGCCTGGTCTTACTATGCAGTTCAGGCTGGCCTTGAACCCACTACGTAGCCTGGGCTGGCCTCAAACTCATGGCGATCTTCCTGCTTCACCTCCCAAGTGCTGGGACTACAGGCGTGTACCACTACACCTGGCCGTGGGCTGGTTCTTGACCCTGCTGATGACTACTGCCATTGTCTGTGCTCTTCTTCAGGCTCTTCTAAAGGAGAAGGTCCCCGGGCAGGCTTCAGAGATGTTACCGATCAGCAGACGGGTTATTCAATTCATATAGAAATCATAACTTGGCAAAGTGTAGCTCTGTTAGTGTTAACAGCTCTGGGCTTGGACTGCCAGCAGCTGTCTGCTCTAAGGGCTGTGTCCCTCCTTCCTGCTCAGAACCAGCAACTACTGACAGATCTTGGGAACGCTTCAGGCCACCAGAGATGGTGGCCGCCAGCAGTTCTCTGCTGCTCTTCATTGTTCTGTGCCCCTGGCGAGCTTCCGTGGGTCAGCCCCGGCTGCTGGCTGCTTTTGGTGCTGGGGCCTTTGGTGTTACCTGCTCTTAATGGACCTGCTCAGCATGCTCTACTCGAGACAGAAATAAGCAAGACCATGCCAGCCGGAACAGGCCTTACAGGACTTGTGCTGCAGCGTAAGGGGGAGCAGTACGTGGCACGGCCCCGCTAAGGGGACGGGAGGTTGCTTATGTAGGAAAAACAGGCAGGCTTGCGGACGTGCAGTGTCAGACTTTGTGTGGTCATGGGTCGGGGGCCTTACTGAAGAGGGCTGCAGAGGGACCGAATCGTCTCAAGGGGCTGCGGGAGCAGACCTCTGGGACAGATCTGCCACCAGAGCCTGCTCAGCCAAAGTGAGTATCTCCCAGGGGAGCTGTAGGGCGTCCCACATACCCAGGCTGGTGGCAAGGGACTTGGAGCAGCTCGGAGGAAAAATAAAAAGTCTCGGAGCCGCTTAGTAAGACCCTGTTTCAAAACGTCAACTAAAGAGCCGAGGATGTAGCTCAGTGCGAAGGCCCTGGGTTAAATCCTCAGTGAGGAAAACAACAAATACCTCCTGGGGATCCTCGATTCCTTCTCTCGTGTCTCAGAGCCCCTTCTTTTGACTTGCCGCTCTGTCTCAGTGACGTCTCCGTGTCTTTACTTCTGGCCCCGGGCTGCACAGTGACACAGCAAACGCTGCACACAAGTGGCTCCGAGGGCTTGAAAATGCAACGAGCCCAAATGAGATGGTCTTTATGAGTGCAATACACGCTGCCTTGCAGAGACTTAGTCCGAAAGAGAATGCAAAATAGCTCTTTGGTGATTTTTATATTGATCGCATGTGGCACCAGTAATATTTTGGGCACTAGGCTCAACATTACTCAAGTGGTTTGCATCCTATTTCTTCGATTTAGATGTAAACACAGCCCTTTTATCTGTGTATAGTGTTCCAAAAGCCGGATGTTCCACAGTTTACTGAACCATTCTTCTTCTAGTGTACATTTAGATTGTTTCTCAAATTTTGCTGTTACAAACTATATTGAAATTAAAATATTTGCAAACAGTGGGGTGTGGTGGCACATACCTGTAATCCCAGCACTCCAGGGGCTGAGGCAGGAGGATCGCTGTGAGCGTGAGGCCAGTCTGGGCTACCTAACGAGTTCACGGCCAGTCTGAACTACATAGCGAGAGCCTGTCTCGATACCACCCCCCAAAATTGTAAATGCCTTCTTTGTGCATATGTAAATGTATTCTCTAGAGCCAGGGTTAGCAACTAAGGCCCACACACCACATGCAATGTTTTTATAAATAAAGTTTTATTGGAACACAGCCACACTCATTTACCCATGACTGTTCTTGCACTACACAATAGAGTAGAGTAGTTGTAACAGGGACCATATGGTCCATAAAGCCTAAAATATTTACTGTCTGTACCATTTGTAAAGTCTGCTGATCCCTGCCTGACAGTTGCTACCAGGTCCAATTTCCTGGGAAGCAGCCTCTGAGATGGAAATTATCATGTGGAAGTTTATGAGGAATCGCTCTTGCAAAGGAGGCAGGGAAGGAGTAGGCAGAGAGATGACTGGGTGGCAATGCCATACGAAGACCTCAGCCAGCCCTGTGGGAGCTCCGAAGCTGGCGTGGGTTGGGGCAGTAGGGACAGGCCTTTAGAGCCTACACTGACCGGCCCCAGAAGAGGGCTGTGTTCTGTGGCAGCTGACTGCAGTGGGGGACATTCCCAGGAGGACTCTGGCTGACAGTACTCCCAGTTGTGGGGGAAGAGGCCCACCAGCCACAGCGGTCGGGGTCTGGGCAGATCAGGACAGCAGCCACTACATCTCTCACCTGCGGCACTTAGTTCCTCTCTCTCCCCTCCTCCTTCCTTCCTTCTCCCCTCCCTCCCTCCCTCTCTTCAACCCTTCCTTCAGACAGGGTCTCACTATTGTGCCCAGGCTGGCCTCAAACTCATGATCCTCCTGCTTCAGCCTTCCAAGTGGCTGGGACTACAGGTACCCAACTTCCAACTCTAGTTGTCGGTTTAAATTCTGCTGGGCCTCTTTTCCTGGGAGACACTTACAGAGGAAAGTTAGTGGGTCAGACTTCAACTTCCACCATGGCGACTGCTCTTGAGGCCGTAACCACACTCATCACCTCCCTCTTCTGTCCATTCTAGATTTCCCTTACCCTTGACTTGCACCTCTTCCACGATCAGTGATTCACATGAGGCGTGCTATGGACACCCTCCACCCTGAGGGGCCTGATGCCATGGTCACCAGACCATGCTCAGGCCACAGCCCCTGTGCTTAGCTGCTTATTTTGTAAGTATATTTTGTAAGTACAGGGCAAGGGAGTACCCAGAGATCTCTAAGTAGGTAAATTGGGTACCAAAGACATAACCACTTGCAGCAGCGTGACGATCAGGAAGAATGGCAACTGCTCTTCTTGCCTGCTATCTCTTGATACGAGGAGTTCAAAGGGCCTGAGTGGAGTCACAGCTAAAAGTTCCACAGCCATCTTGACATTTTACCCAACGGAAGAGTTCTCCTCTTTGCATCTAGGACCTCGAAACCTGCAGAGCCCAGAATTGTGGGGAAGGGAAGCACAGAGGTCCAATTGGGTCCCTAGGAGTGTGAGATTGAGGCCACCCTGCTTTCCAGCCTTGGTTCCCGGTCTCATGTCTTCTGCCTGTTGGAGACAAAGCATCAGGGTTGGTGAGAGGGAGCATGTGCTCTGTTTTGAATGTGTCCCCCAACAATTCATGTGTTCAAAACTTAATCCCCAAATATGTAAGTCGATGGTATTCGGAGATGGGCCTTTTGAAGTGTGTTAGTCAGCTTTCTGTTACTGTGACAAAATACCCGAGATGAATCAACTTAAAGAAGAAGTGTTTATTTTTGCTTACAGTTTCTGAGGTTTCAGTCCATAAATGCTTGGGCTTTGTAGCCTTTGTACCAGTAGCAAGGCAGCACATCATGGCAGGAACACTTGGTGACAGAGCTGCAAAGAGAGCAGTCAGAGTCTCAGTATCCCCTTCGAGGGTGTGGCCCCAGTGACCTAAGTTTCCCTCACTCCTCCCCATGTCCCAAAGGTTCCATACCTTGGTAGCACCACAGCCTGGCAACCGAGCCTTTAGCATATGAGCCTTAGGGGGACACTGAAGACCCACACCATAATAGGGAGATGACTCAGATTAGATGAAGTCATGGGCCTGGGACCCATGGTGGCCTTAGTGAATTTTTAAGCAGAGAGAGAGACCTGAGCTACCACACTTGCTCTGTCTTGCCATGTGATGTGAGACACTTGCCATGTCATGACATAGCAAAGCTCCTCACTAGGGCCAAGCAGATTCTGGCAATGTGCTTGTGGATTTCCCAGCCTCAAGAATCATGAACCAAATAAACCATTGTTTCATTTTGTCTGTGTGGTACTAGGGATCAAACACAGGGGTGCTAGCTAAATTCCTAGCCCTTTGTTTTAAATTGTCCAGGCTGGCCTTGAACTTGTGATGCTTCTGCCTCAGCTTTCCTGATAACTGGGATTATGGGTGTGTACCACACTACCGGGCTGAACTATTCTTTATAAATTACCTGTTTTAGGTATTTTGTTATAGCAACAGAAATTGGACTAAGACATGATGCCATTGGACCATACATACATTCTCTCCATGCTGCCACAGTTACAATTTGTGTACCCATTGTGCCAGCTCTGGGGTGGCCTCAGATCTAGACTGGCTGATATCAAGTGCACATACAAGATTGCTTAGCATATACGTGTTTTCCTTCCATGGTATATGCTCTTAAGTGGGTATCAACAGGAAACAAGGATCTCCACACTCGGTGTCCTCTCCTGGGGGTCCATTCACATGCCTCTACCCCAGTTCTCCTTACTCTCAATTTTTCAATCTTATTTCTTCCAGATCCCTCACCAACCAGTCCAGCCACTCTCCACTGCCCACGAGATCCATGTACAATCTGACTGGGTCCCTTCTCTTTCCACTAAAAGTGGGTGACAATGTGCACTATCCAAATCTTCACCCGGCAGAGGATTTCCCCCTCTGCTGCCTTTCTGGCCCTCTGTGGACTGTGGCGTAGCCATGGCCTATTCTTGTCTTGCTTATGTATACTGAGCAGATCCATCTATGGACAAAGTTTATTTTCCTCCTCCATCAGCTGGCTGTAGTGCCTCCCAGGCAGCCATAGGTGTGAGCCAAGGGAGAGGCACTGGTACACAAGTGGCGGATGCAGAGATGTCTGGGTCACCCGCGCGTGTGGCTACCTTCTGTCCTCTGGCCCTGCAGGACATCAAGCCCCTGCTGTACCACTTCTGTCTTCTGAGTTACTCTTTCCTTGTCTGACCTTATGCCTTAGTGAGTCTGGCAGACCCCAGCTCATGAGGAGCAGTCTTGGCCACACGGTCAACTTGATGATGCCTGGTCAGATGCTCTGTCTCTGCCTGAACCCTGTAACAAACTGAGAGCTGTTTTTCGAGAAGTGCACAATTCCTGGCTACAGATGGCCTGGCCCTGCTCCAGATCCTTAGGGGTCTACACTGCGATTCTCCTATCGGGCCTTGTCGTAAGCTCCATAGGCATCTTTCCCACCACAGATACCTCAGCTACCACAGGTTCTGAACTATCGTGGCCCACTCAGCACGGCCACTTGTACTGGGGTCTGGGTCTGCTGCTGAACCCTTTCCTGCTCTGGGCCTCTATAAAGATTGGACTCTTTCTGTGTCATGCAGTAATAGGGATGGAGCAGTGTTCCAGGTATGGAAGATGCTGCTTCCCAAACCTAAAGAGGCCTGCCAGGCATGGTGCTTCCTTCTGAATTGCAGGAGTCGCAGATATAATAATCCAGCTTTCACTTTGGAGGGGATGTCCCTGGCATCTCGCATGCCATGGAGCCCCAAAATTTTTACTGACCTATCAGTCCACTGAATTATCATGGGATGTTCTCCCATTCTCTGCAATGTATGTGTCTCACTAAGGTTTCTAATATGCTTGTCTTTGTTTGCTCACCTGGCCCAATTAGCTGATGTGTTCGATCTGTGGAATCTGTGTGATGTTCTGTAAAATGGGAGGCAGCACAGGTCTTCTGAGACTAGGTTGGGAGAGATCAAGAGACTTAACAGTCCTGGGCAAGTCTGTAAATGGATACTCTGATCTGTTCTGAGTGAATGTGAACTGTTTCCAAGCTTCCCTTCCGATAAGGAAGGAAACATTCACCAGCTCAACGGTTATGTGTACTGTGGACCTGAGACGGTGTTGACGCGTTCTAGGAGAGATGCCACATCTGGTCCAGCAGCTGCAGTCGGAACTATGTGCTGGTTGGTTTTGCTGCGCTCATCTTCCAGGATCCTCCTGGTTTTTGTAGGGGCCAGACCAGTGAGTAAAATAGGGAGATAAGGGGATCTTTACCACTGCATACCTTAGGTCTCCAACGGTGGCATTAATCAGTGCCATCCTCTAATTACCAGTGAAGCTGAGGAGCTTCAGAAATTTTTATTGGCTTTTTTATTTCCTTCTCTTTGAATTCCCAGAAGTCATTGCTTTGTTTTGTGTACTGGGGACTGAACTCAAGGCCTCCCACGTACATGCTGGGCAAGGGCTCTACCACAAATTACACATCCAGCCCTTGAAATTTTTTCTTTTTTTTTTCTTTTTTTGAGACAGGGTCCTGCTAAATTGCCCAAGCTGGCCTGGAACTTCCAATACTCCTGCCTTAGTCTTCCAAGTAGCTGAGATGACAAGTGTGCAGTACCTCTCCTAGCATCATTTGCGTTTTGTTTTTGTTTTTGTTTTAGTATATGTGCTGCCGAAGCAAGCACTTGCCTTTGTTTTTTTAATGGTCTGTTTATTGTCTGCCTTCTTCCCTAGACCATCAGCTTCCTTTTTATTTTTTTGTGCAGAGGACCGAACTCAGGGCCTTGTGCTTGCTAGACAAGCGCTCTACCGCTGAACCAAATCCCCAGTCAGACCACAGGCTTCTGGAGACCAGAGACTCTGTCTTATTTACACCTGTAACCCCTGTACCTGGTGCATAAGAATTCAACAAATATCAGTGAATGAATGATTTTGATAAAATGAAAAAAAGAACCAAACCAGTATTTGATTGGACCTCTTGGTCTGCTTGGATCTTGAAACCAACCTACCCAGCTTATGGTTAAGTCCACCTTTGTCGGCAATTGTACATTTGGGGTAATTTAAAAGAAAATACAATGTCATCCAATCAAACCTTGTCCCTCTTTTGGAACCAAGGCAGTGTCACCGAATTAATGGAAGCTCCCAAAGCCTTGTTCTTCCGGACGGACTCCCTTTGATAGCAATAATGGGCAGTAACAAACTGAGCCCTTCCCCACCCGGCTGTGATAAACACATCCAAAACACATTACAAATCTCAGAGTGAGGCTCTGAAGCCCGAGGCTGCTGCAAAAGAAAACCAAGGTTGACAGCCGCGAGTTTAAGAACCTGATATTCTATAAATGAGGAAAGGCCAGCTGCCTGTTCCTTCGCCGCCAAACACAGTAAACGCGTTATCTGGGCCTCCTGCCATTTCTCAAACCTGTGACTCTCTAATGATATCTGTTTGGGCAATTATAAACTTCATTTGTCAAAAAAAAACCCTCTAATTCACTGAGTCTCAAGTTTCGGTTTCTTGTTGTCTAAAAATGTTGAAACTTTTACAAAATATCTGTTTTTGTAGGAACATTTTTATCTTTCTAAACCACAAATCTAATTAGGTTGCAAGCCTTGCCAAAAACTTCTCCTGGTCTTTGATTACCTGCAGGTCAAGGTCTAAACTCTTCAATAAGGCCTCCCCGGCTCTGCTTACGTTTTCCCCCATTTCTCACCAGCATTCCTAAGAATCCAGGCTTCACGCCACCTCCTCTTCTTCGCCTTTACTGGATCCAGCCACATGTGCCGTACTTGCACGCTTTGGCACACACACGCCCCTTTGCCATGAGCTCCTGCCTACTTACCCTTCCAGCCTTGGTTCAGAGATGAACTTTCTGGTGAAGACTTTCTTCCTCTGCATAGTTAATTACTCCTTTCTCTATTTTCTCAGTACTTAAAATAAATGTCTACAGTAAACATCCAACATCCCGTGCTGTAATCAGTTACTTGTGTCTCTCTCCTCACTAGAGTAAGAGCCCTTCAGGGGTGGAAATTACATCTCATTTATTGCCGGTACCCCAGTGCCAGTCTAGTCCTTGGTGTACAGAAGATGGGCAACATTTGTTTGCTGAGTGAATGAATGGAAATAGACTCAGTCTCTACCCAAAGGACAAGGACTTCCAATTTTACCACCAGAAGAAAAGGATCAGTAAGTCACTGGGGCAGACTCCAATGGTTTTATGTTCCCAAATTTCCTCTAACAACTGGACACGCCTGTAGCACATGAGCATGCCTCTGCTTACAGGTGACTCAGTGGTTGCCTCTCCCCCACCCCCCCATTCC
>PVJO010025420.1:0-23780 GCA_004026905.1 Hystrix cristata | reverse complement strand
ATTTGAAATAATCTCACCTATTCTGCCCTTCATATCATACTTTCTTCTTATTGAAAGAATAAAGAACATTCAAAATAGAATAAATGTTTCAATACTTATAAGTAATATGAAAGAATAAAAGAAAATGTAAGAGATTGACAATATTGTTTATCTGACACTTGTCACATGAAAGATCACTCTGTTGTCTTGGGAATTATCTCTCTTCATTTAGAAGAATGTCTGTAAAATTAAAGACACAGGGAACTGTGGCGATCCAGAAATCACAGATGGACAGGGCTGGGACCATTCACGATCTTCTGAATTTCTAAACACGAATTCTATAATTTCTGAATCTCTTCCCCAAATACGGAAAGAATGGAAGAATGTACTAGAAGTACATTCTAGCAGTAGTAGGAGTATAAGCATTTATTATCATTTAATAATCTTCCCCCAGAAAAAATTAATTACTATGGAACAGGCATCTCAGATTTTGGACGAATTTCACCAAAAACCAGTGAGGTCCTCAAGGGAAGATTGACCCCAGAAAGTGTCTCTTGAAATCATGCCTAAAGTACTGTCTGGCAGCTGCCAGTATCAGCTCATGAGGATCTTCACTCCACAAAGAGATAACAGCAATCATACTTATTGTTCACCACCCTCCAAAAAAATCCCAAGTAATACCTCCATAACAGACTTAAAACCTGTTTTCCTTCTCTAGCCATTTAATAGGGTAAATTAGACAGGCTTCAGAACAAGAATGTACAAAAACACTTAATTGTGCAAAATTGAATTTTTAGCAAAGGGTTTGCATCTTCTCTAAATGCTCAATAAGATTAAATATTCATCAGCTGAAACTAAAAAAAATGCCTGCAAAACTAGTGCCCAGGATACTTACTTCCTGGCTCCCAGAACATTCACATTGCTAACAAGCTGCTTGTGTGAATGTTCATGGAATTTGAAGTATCCGACATTTGGTGGCCCAGCTAGCTAGCAGCATGCATAAGAGCAAGCTGTTTGGTCTTGCATTGTGAATTATGAAGGATCATAAAAGATCCACTGGCCAGGTACCACTGGCTCTTTCTGCTGTCCTTGACCCAATTTTTGTCATGGCTTACCTCTCACTTTGAGCAGGATTGGAAAAATAGCAAAGCTCAGACTTGGGACCAGTAGAGCAGCTTTAGCTACAAATCATTAATAAATAAGCAGATGCAACATGTAACAAGATTCTCAAGATTGGCTTTAAATATGAATGTAGTAAACCCCACATGCATAAAATTTAATGGGCTACACTCCTGCCCCACTGAGATTTTTATTGTTATAATTCATAAAATTTCACCATAAAATGCCCATTTTTATATTCATTTAATTTTAATTTTAAAATATTTATGTGTACAAATACAGAATTGTTTCCATCTAACAAATAGCTTGTGTTCTGAAAATTAATTAATAAACATATTATGAATCATAGCTGATACTCCGAGCCAGATCACAAATACAGTTAGCTGTCATAGAAATTTAATAGCCCTTTTCCAACACAGTGTCACTTTTTACCCCCAGAATTAAGTATTAACAGGCACTAATTAATGGTGGAGCCTTATAGCACAGCTGTTTAACTTTTAAAATACTTCGTTTTGATATAACTATTTCAAAAATAGAAAGCATTTCAAAATGTCTGCTATGATTTACTGTCTTCAGAACTTTGTGCTATTCTCAATAAGCATTCTCTTTGTGATACACTGACAGTTTTTCAAATGGTGTGGACTATGGGCTTATTTGGGCACTAACCACACTCTTTGTTCACTTAACCATTTCGCTTGAGTGAGTAAACCAAAGGTAGCTACAATACCTCCAGGACACAACTACATGAGCCCTTTTGATACAATTGTATAGTAAATTAAAGCCAGAGTTCCTTTTCCAAATGATAGTCATACCCGCTAAAAGTTCACCTTCTCTTTATTGTTTTCAGTGACCTTTACCTTCACAACATTCCCCCCAAATATAACTGGATTTAAAAATGTTAGAAAAAGTACCCAAAACTTGGAAAGCAGTGGAAAAGATTACTAGGCTTTCTTTGTATGCATTAATGGGCTTGACTTTCAACTGACTAAGCCATTTTCAAATCTATGAAAGAGTTTAAGCTGTAGATCCCTCCAGGAAACATGCAGGGTACAATGACCCTCTCACTGATATCCACATTGTAATAATCCCTGGAAACTGTGCATGTGTCACCTTACAAAGTGAAAGAGATTTTTTTGCAGGGTTGGGGGGATGCTGGGGTTCGAACTCAGGGCCTTGCACTTGCTAGGCAAGTGCTTTATCACTGAATTAAATCTCCAAACCCCGGTAAAAGAGATTTTGAAGAAGTGATTAATGTAAACATTGTGACTTAAGGAGTTGCACAGAGATTCTCCAGGGAACCCCGTTTAGATCTCAGAATCCTCAACACTGTATATTGATCAGTTGGAAGTTTCACATAATGTTAGTTTAAACAAAACCTAAGCATACAAAATATTGACATGTATATTTCATGAGTATTTTATTATTTATTTATTTATTTATTTATTTATTTAAAGCCTTTGTAGAGCACACTTTAAAAACTCTGAATTTTAATTTTTGAATAAGCATGCATTTTATATTCATATCTGATATTTATTTTGTATTCAGTACTTGAAGGAGTTTGGGAGCAGGACTGGGCTCTGTAAGCACTTGAAGCTAGAGTAATAGCTACACATTTTTGTTGTTGTTGTTTTGGGGTTTTTTTGCCAATGAATAGATGACTTGTGATTTTCTTGACATCAGCATAGTACATTCACATTCTGAAAAGAAATTAGTTACAGGTGCTTTCTCTGTTTAAACCCACATTTTTCCTGTAGTTCCTAAGTCAAGGTTACATTTACAAGGACCTCAGATATTTCCGTTGTAAAGCAAGATAATTGAAATAATTCCCAAGGTCGTTTTCACCTCTAAATCTCAACACATCATTTTTTATTTGGTCTTAACAGCAAAAGATAGTTTAATATTTTCCTTCATTCATTTAACAATCATTTAACTTCATTTATGTGGCAGACACTGTCTGGGATCAAGGATTATGGTCGTAGGTACCTGGCTCTCCTGTCACAGAATGTAATTGCTGGTGGAGTAGAAAGGCAAACAAGTATACAAATTAATATAATTATAGCACAAAATTACCTAACTGCTACTGAAAAACATTTAGCAAGACAAAGAGGAATAAAGAATCCACTCTTGCAGAATGTGGTAG
The DNA here is from genome assembly GCA_004026905.1 of Hystrix cristata. Taxonomy (NCBI): domain Eukaryota; kingdom Metazoa; phylum Chordata; class Mammalia; order Rodentia; family Hystricidae; genus Hystrix; species Hystrix cristata. Next base: position 20,542 of record PVJO010025420.1, on the reverse strand, counting down.
CACATGGCTGCAATCCAAACTACTCGGGAAGATGAGACAGGAAGATGACAAGTTGATGCCAGCCTGGGTAACTTAGTGAGATCTCATCTCAAAATAAGCTGAGAATATAGTTCAGTGCTCTCTGGGTTTTATTCCCAACACAGTAAAGGATGGAGGAAGAAGGAGGGAGGGAAGGAGAGAAGGGGAAGGGGGAGGAGAGAGAGAGAGAGACAAACAGAGACAGACAGACAGAGAGACAGAGAGAATATTCAGATGAATCGAGGCTCTCTTTTCAGGATTAGCTGTTCTCAATCTATACTATTTCTATAGTCTTTCACAGTTGTCACTTGCTAGAGCCTAAGATTTTTATTTTTCTTCAGAGGTAGAACAGTTCGTTGGCTTATTGAGTCCACTTTTAAATGGAGTTCCCACTTGAATTATTCTGAAGTGCGGCTTATTCTACACCCTCCAACGAACTAAGTATAGAAGTCAATGCTAAGAGGCTTTCATTAAAAAAAAAAAAAGCTACCATTCTTAGTTTTATTGCAATAGAAATGAAAAAGCAAAGGTCAGTATAACAAATAAAATTTAAAGAATGAATTTGGATATTCATGCTAATATTTCCTATGACTCATGTTCTTGAGACAGAACTTCACTGACTCCTGATTCTCCTTCGCTGGGAACAGTTCTTGTTATGCCAGGTTGGACCTCCTGCTCTTACTACGTAGCTCTCTTTTAGTACATCACCCAGAAGCCAGCCTTATCTGAATGGTCCAGGACTAAACTAACACAAGCCAGGCCAATCAGAGTCTCCCTTTAACCCCTCTCAGGATTATGATATTTAAAATCAATTGACTCAGAAACAAGACATTGCTAGAGCTGAGTCTTTTGAAATGACAATTATTTAGATAAGGTATTTAGGCTCCCACACAGAGTATGAAATAATAAACTCCTGATTCTTACTATCCATCTCTTTCTTTGGTTCCAGGGGATAGCCCAATGTTGTATTTAAAAATTCACTTTCTGGTTTAAACCAGTGGGAATACTTTATGCTGTTTCCTTTTGCAACAATTGCATCAAACTGGCTTTTGTAATTAGAGTGCCACTGCGAATTTGAATGTTTTTGTATTTGCGATCCCTGAGTTGCTTAGATATGCTTAACACAGTCCTGTGATCGATAATATTGTTATTGTTCAATTATTCACCAGCCTGAGTTGCTTCTGGCTTCAGTCAGACAAAAGCTGTAGGGGTAGGGGGAGGGAATACCATGGGTAGCATTAAATCTCTTTGTCCTTCACCATCAGAATGTATTTCATGTGATGCCTTTACCTATATGGAAAAATGTAAAAGATCTCTGAGGCTTAAAACACATTCAGAAAACAAGATCAAGTAAAATGAAGGTTGATTCAAAACATAATAAACTTCTAGATCTGTCCTTGCTAACATGTTCGCAATTAGCCACTGAGTGGCTATTGAGTGCTTGAAATGTGCTCTTAGTATAAAACGATGCATTGAAAGATATTTTTAGTGTAAAACAAACGCCAAATGTCAAAGGTGCAGTGGAAAATAAAAACCAATAATTTTAATATTGATTTCATATTGAAATCATAATATTTCGGGTATACTAGGTTAAATAAAGTGTTACTAAAATTAACTTTAACCATTTTTTTCTCCTTAAACAAGGCTACTAGAATTTTAGATTGTATGTGAGCCTCTAATCCTATTGAACAGCACTGTCTCTAGGATCGAATCCCATTCTTTAAAGGGGAAATGCACAGCTTTCGTTGAGCACTAAAAGCTTTCCCTTGTATAGCTATTAAATGATTATAAATGTAAAGTGCCGCCAAATATAACCAAGCTGATCATGAATGTTGAAGTTAAAAACTGTGCTAAGCCTTCCCTCAAACCAAAGTAGCTGAAATGGAGAAGGTAGACTTTCCTGTCTTGGGCCTTTAACCTCGTGAGGGTACATTACATTTTAGTTCTAGGCTTAAAGTCTTTTGTGCTTAAGGGAATACAAATTAATGACAAATTCCAAGTAGTAATTGGCCTACACAGTCCCATAGACTCTTTATCAGGCTGTTCTAAAATACAGTAAATAATTCTCTATATTTTTAAGTTTTTTTTAGGTCAAGTAGCATAGCTACAAGGTCTTAGAAAAATGCAAGGACCAAAATCTTTTTTTTTTTTTTTTTTAGCTGGGGATCAAACTCAGGGCCTGTGCTTGCAAGGCAAGCACTCTAACCACTGAGCTAAATCCCCAGCTGCAGGACCAAAATCTTAAAATGAACATTAGAAGGCATCTCATTCTACCCAGATTGTAGTATGCAATGTCACAGACCAAATGATATTACCTCTACGTATGCAGATGAGATTATTAAGAGACTTTTTAATGGTTTAGAATATCCCGCTGGGAATTATATCTACTCTTTTCCAAAATAATTCCTATTTTACTCTTAATTTCCACAACTGGCTTCTTTTTTTTTTTTCATGGTGACACTTATTACTACTTGATATTATACTCACTTGTTATCTTTATACCTGATATTATTTGTTTATTGATGATCTCTCTGCCTAGAATATAAAATTACTGAGGACAGGGGTCTTGCTTAAACCCCTTTCATATCCTTCCAGCAAGAACACCATCTGATGCATAGTTATTTCTCAAGAAATATATATTGATTAGTGAATGAACAAGCACTACTTTTATTGACATCTTGTTTCTTTATTCCAAACTCATTGCTCTACTACCTTGATATACTGGTCTCAGCAATCTCAAACCCACCATATTTTTAAGCAAAATTGCCCTTTGAAGACCGAATTAAATGCATATCTTTTACTGGTTTTCAAAGTGTCTTCCGTCTGATAGTGTAAAAAGAAAACTCTCATCTAGGCATTTCGCAAAATGAAAGGAGTATGTCAGTAACAAAATATTTTCAAATTGGCTAAAACATTTTAATCACAAGATATTCAATGTCTTAAGATATTTTCCTTGCCCTCACTTCTCTTGGTCTTGCTTTTCAACAAACTCACAAAAGGATTGTGTTATCATTTTGGACTCCATCTTCACTTCTTTGACTTTTTCTTTATTGTATGAAGTATCTAGAAAAAAATCTACATTTATTGCTTAATCCATTCTCTAAACTATCTGCTATTTTAGCATTCACAAAAGGGCTATTCCCTGTTCTGTTACAGGGACTGGCAAGTGAAAAGTGGTATGCATGGAAGTTCCCCACCATATTGCAGTTGGGTACCAGCTAAGGAGGACAAAACTGAGCTTCCTATGGCTGCAATTTCATGGCTTTTAACACTCAGATCATGTCAGAAATGTGGAGTGAAATGCAAAATTGCTCTAAGTTCTCTCTTTCTTTATTCCTTTCTTCCTGTTGCCTCAGGATATCAGCTCTTATCCCCTTAGCCAAACCGCCTGCAATATGACACTCTCAAATAATAATTATTTATTTTTCCCTAGTTCCTTAGAGCAGAAGTTTTCCTTCTATTCATGTTAAATGGCACTAAGTACAAAAGGAGCAAATACTAATATTTTGTTCAGTCCCACCTACGAATTATTATAAAACATAATTGATATTTCAACCTCATTTAAAAATGCATTGACTTATATTTCTTTAGTATGTTATACTTTTTAAATTTTTCTTAGTTTTTTGTTATAAATAATATGCATATTCTGGGGGTACAAAATACAGAAGATGGATGGTTATGAAGAGATATGCTGACAGCCTGAAATTAAGCAAGAATGATAATAAGTGGTCCAGGAGAAAAATTTTAAGAACTTGAGCTCGGGCTGTGATGATTTATTAAGCAGGATGGAAGCAGGAGATGGGTTCAGTGTGCCCTGGACTGGTGAGGGAAAGGAGAGGGTGCAGCCCAGCATGATTTCAGCATTTCTGGCTGAGTGCAATGAATGAGTATGGCTCTGTTCAGTAATTACAGATGCTGATGGGAAGAGAAGGTGCTCTGTCCCTTTCCATGCCACAGACATCCTGGAACTCAACATCTAAATCTCTGAACTACATCTGTGTTTCAGGTTCTTGACACAAGAAGAGTGTCGGGCAACTCCATCAAGATGCTCTGCAGGCATCTCAAGCATCTTTAAAAATTAACTCCACATCTTCTCTCAAAGTCACTTCTCCTATACTCTAATCTCTAGTAAATTCTTGATCATTGAATAAGAAACCAAAAATTGATTCTTTCTTCATATCACTCATCTCCCCACTTAAAATTCACTATCCAATTCTGTTGATTCTATCAACTCTCTCTATTGATACATCCATTTCTCTCTAAGCTTTTGCCATATTAGTTTATGCAAACCATGATCTTACTCCAGGATTGTGTAACAACCTAACTTTTCCTTCCGGCCTTGCCCTCTTTAATTTTCATTTGCCCTCCAATCTTGCTCAAACTTTAGCATTAATTCTTGTTTCTATTGTTCCTAAAACTCATCCATTTTTATATAAATCTTTTACACGGCTCTTCATTTGGATAACAGGATAAATTCGATCTCCTTAGCAGGGCCTTCTGGTTTCTGGAAGAGATGGCTCTTGTTTACCTCTCCAGCCTTGTTTCTCAGCACCATTCTCTCAACCAAGGACCGCCGCTTGTACACCAACCGAAGGGCTAAAAAGTGTTTATAAATTTAACAATTAGAATCTTATCCAGAGTAATTTTAAATGAGGAATAAAAAATTTAAAACAAACTAGAGTGGCTTCAGGTGTTAGGTGTCAGACACAATGCTGAAAGAATAATAACATCAAATTCTCGAAATGTTTATTAAATCAAGCAGGTTCCAGGTGTCGAGCATATAAAAGGTAGATGATGTGTGGCGCCAAACCGAGCCTTGAAATCTAGGTGACATTAGCTAGAAGAAATGATCAAGAATAGGCCCCAGTCGGAATCTGACCAAATACTACGGGGAAGCTCAGAGCTGGGAGAAGGACTGCAGTCGGCAAGGAAGTGAAGATGACCAGAAAGCAACCTTTTAGCATGAAAGGAGAGATGGAAAATAAGAGACGACCAGTGGAGAGGAAAGAAACAAACCCTGGGGGCTCATGCTTGCCGTTGGCAGAATCAAGATCTTTGTTGATCCCATCCAACTAGCTGACTAACCACATAGGATAGACATAGCACGCTGGATACACTTGAGTTCAATGAGTTGTTATTCTTTCTCTTACCACTTCCTCATTATTTCCCATGCCTAATATCGGAAGGCACTGTAGTTTGCACTGTGGTTCCATTCCTTATGTGTCTAGGTGGCAGAAAAAGAGAGATAAACATAATGGAACTGGTTTCTGGAAAATTAGAAACAGAACACAAATTCTTCACTGAACCCTACTCTACTTTGAGCTGGCCACCTTGAAATTTTTTATTTTTGGAGTTTTGATTACAACAGCTTACATGGCCAACTCAAATGTAAACCTTAGGCTAAGGCATCAGTCTGAATTTGTATTAGCAGTTTGTGTAATAGACACAAAAATAAATAAATATAGATGGTGTGTTTGAATGAATTAGTATACTTATATAGCTATTTTGCAAGAGTTGGATACTGAGAGAGTCTAGAAGTAACGACACATACCTATCACCCAGATTTTGGTTTCTAAATATCATTCTCTATAGAAAACTAGGAACCAGGTCTCTATAGAAAACTAGTTGGTTTCAGGAATGAAGTAGGGAAAAGACAAGATGAACCTGAGGTATCTTATAACTTCAAGAGTAAGATAGCTCCAGAAAAGCATGGGAGGAAAGGCATATTAAAAGGTCACAGAGGCCAACTCAGAAGAACTCCCAAGGATCAAATATAGAGTAATTTGAGCAATAAAATAGATAACAATGATACTGGATTGTAACACATAGAATAAAATTAATATCCATAGACCCATATTGATAAATAAAAATAACTAAATAACTCAACCAGAGAAAAGCCCACCTCTTCCATACAGAATTCTAGTTAACAGATGTAGAAGGAATGAGGGGAATTCAAAATGACCATGAATATAATTGTTTTCCACAAGATCTGCCAGGGGATGCTGAAATTTAATAGTGGATTTGCATAGTCTCAAGCTCTTCTTTACCAAGATATTTATTAATTAATTAGAAAGAGAAATCAATAGCTTTACAGTAGAGACACCTGGATGACACCACCTTAACTAAATAATCAAGGTCAGCATCACCAGTAATAAGACATACTACCATGTGTATGCCTTGATGTGATCCACTGAGAAGCGCACAGTGTAATTCTGTGGTATTCTTGCTAAAAGTATATAGCACTAGTTTAATCATGAAGTAGCATCAGAAACACACAAAATAATGAATATTCTACAAAATAACTCATCAGTACTCATCAATATGTCAAATCGAGGAAAGACTAGGAAACCATCGACAATTCAAAGAACTGAGGAGGCCCAACAGCTAAATACAATCTGGGACACTGGATTGGATTATGGCATACAAAAAGGATGTTAATGGATAAAAATGGTGAAAAACTAAAGTCTTTAATTCATTTAATTGTAATGCAGCAATGTTAATTTCCTAGTGTTGATCGATGTGCTTTGTAAGGATATAACAAGGTAATGTACTTAATCTTGTTATGTTAAATGTCAACATTAGGGAAAGGTGGATGAAGGGAACACAGGAACTTCTTGATCTATTTTTGAAACTTTTCTGGTAGTCTAAAATTATTTCAAAATTAAAAGCTTAAAAATGTTCAGGTTGAGGCTAGAGATGTTATTTAGCAGTAGAGAGAGTACCTAATACCTTCAAGCCCCTACATTCCTTCCCTAGTGCCACAAAATTTTTTTTACAATGACAGCAAAAATATAATTTTCAAACAATTTACAGACAACATTAACTGTATTTAATGAATACTCATCATTCTGTAAAAATATTTATCAATATATCAAGTTAATTTTTATCTTTTCTTTATCTTATTCTGTACAAGTGGCTCAATTCAACTAAAGAGGAGGGAGCCCAGTGGTCTGCACAGAGTTTAAAATAAGCTTTGTAGAACCACTGAAATTCTGAGAAAGTACAACACAGCCTCTGAAAGGGGAATAGGAGCTGTTCTAGATTAGACTTTTTAAATAAATAGAACTCTAGACTCAAAAGACGAATAGAGGGGTTGGGGATTTAGCTCAGTGGTAGAGCGCTTGCCTACCAAGCACAAGACCTTGAGTTCAATCCCCAGCACCCCCCCTCCAAAAAAAGACTGGCAACACTAAAAGACAAACAGACATTTTAAAACCACTGAAAAAGTCAAATTGCCCAGGACTAGAGCCTCCAAAGGCTTACATTTGAGGACCAGCTCTTCTCCTTTTACCTGTATAAACCGAACCACTTTATGGTCTTTGGTCCTTTATTGGTTATTTGGAGACTATGCAAAGACTGGCTTCATAGAACTGTAGAAATGTCTTGGTATAGTGACTGCTATGGACTGCAACCCTAACCCTCCTCCATTTGGGTGGTGTGAGGAGGCGAGATGTTAGGGAGATGATTAGGTTTAGATGAGCTTGCGGGGTTGAGACCCCTGATGGCTTAGTGTCCTCGTGAGAGGAGAAAGATACAGCTAGAAGAGATAGCGTGCTTGCCGAGATAAGCAGCTTCCCTGAGATCCTGACGATGCTGACATTCTGATCTCAGAAATCCAACCAGCCTGAGCTAAGACAATGACGCCAAAGATAACATTTGTTCATACCAATTAGACACTATTATCCAAGTAGTAACGTGTTCTTTGAAATACAGGTCTGCGTGAAAGAACGTCTGGGAGAGCAGAGGGCTCGGTGACTCTTCTGCTCGCAGAGAGCACAGCCATATCTCTCCATCTCCCTGTCTTTTTTTTCTTTTTTTTTGGCAGCTGATGAAAACAGCTTCTGGGATTTAGACGCCTCCTACTTAAATACACTATGATAGACTAAAAATGGAGTCTAAATGTTGTTAACGAATGTCTGAAGATAGCTGTAAGGTGGTAATTAATTGCACAGAATCCCTGGAGCTATCCCCCGCTCTGCATTTACAGTCACTGCATACCTGAAATGGCAAGACGATGCTGATAGATTTGCTTCATTGCTCGTGCAATGAGATACCAAACCCCAAGAATTCTCTGTTAGAATCTCCTATCAAGGAGATTTTCTCCAATTCCTCTTCCAAAATTACTATCACCTGTTGACAATCAACCGGGTAATAGTGATAATTTATTGGATGCCATTCTTTTTACTTTCTTGTTTTAAAAAATAAGTCACCACTTTATTTTCACCCCTCCAAAATATCAAAACTTTTTTATTACCAGATATGTAATGTAATGCAACATTTCGTTTGTTGGGCTCCCCCAAACCAGTGTCCTGGGTTTATTCCTCTCTCTCTCTCTGGCCAGCTCTGTTCTTCTCTGTGGGTTCCTGTTATCAGTTCATCTCTCAAATGTTATTCTCCTAAGAATTTTAGATTCTCCCCCCTCCAGACCTGTATATATTCTCTAATGGGAAAACTTGTGTACAAGTTGTCTTCCTCTACTCAAGACACCATTATCTTTGCTTGAATTATGAAAACAACTTCCTAACTAGTCTCTGTACTTAATAGTTTCTTTGCCATCCATTTTCTGGATAGCAGCCCAAAGTAATTTTCCAAACTACAAATCTCATCCTGTCACTCTCCGGTTTAAGCCTGTTAAGAGTATCCCACTGCCCTGGGGATGAAGCAGCGATTCTTAGCTCTCCATCTGGCCCATTGAGCTCTCCAGCCCACCTCTGAACCACTCCATTTGCTGCCCTGGCATTTCACAAACTTGCATAGTTTTTCTGTCTTATCCTATTTATTTCTAATTTGAATTTTCCACTAAATCATGGTGCCTAGCATTGTTTTAGGCATGCAAGTGTTCAGTAAGTAATTTTTAAATGAATGAACGAATGAATGATTGATGAGTAAAATGGATATCTTTTACAAAGTAAGCATTATAAAAATTAAAATTAACATATACAATTTATCAGTAATCAAACATCATAATTTTACTACAAAAATAAAGGAAAATAAAGCGATCATCTTAGTCTCATATTTTTGAATATCTTTTAAGACATTTTTATAAAACATTACTATGATCTATCAAGAAAAGAACAGGCAATTTTATTCCCTGCAAAAGAAACTTAAGTGGTTTCAGATTAACATAACCTGCCTTGGCAACGAAAATAGACAATGTGTAGCGTGGTCATTTATATAACTGCATAGTGGAACAAACTCTACTTATTCGGCTTTAGAGATGAAAAGTCTTTTACTTACTTCATAAGAAATTTAAAGGACTTATTGGCTCAAGAGATGAAAAACAACCTCTCGATGGAATACTAAAGAGACTCCTCTATTATGCAGCATTTCCATAGAAATATGAGCAGATTGCATCAGCATTCATGAACCTGTGTGCAAGTGTGAGAACTTTCATTTGTTTCCCAGGGAAGTTTCTTATTACAAAAGTCTATTTCCTAAATCAGTGAAATGCCAATTACAGTTAACTGCCCTCTATTTTCCTCTTGAGATAGACAGCAGGCATTCACATTCTTATCCAAGGGCCCTCTCAATTTAACTCATTGTAACACAAAGACTTTCAAAACTTACTTTTTATTCTGTAAATGGAGAAAGGAAATGTAAGAAAAACTGCGCAGGTCAGTTCTAATTGCAATTGTAGCAGGAATGTGGAGTGGGAAATTTCATTCCTTCTATATCTATCTCACTATCTACCAATAAGCATTCATACCTGTCACTGAAGATATAAGCCATGTTTCATGATCTCTTAATTATCATCATTTTAATTTTAAATAGATGAAGCAATAACTCCCCTTCTCCCTGTGTGAGTTATTCTAATCCAAGAGCTATAACCTCAAGCAACATGGTATTGAATAAATAGCGCACAGAGCAGAGCAAAGGAAGAGGTGAATTTTAAAGTAAGAAGACATCTAGTTGACAAGCACCCTGCAGGAATAGCTTTGTCCTCTTTGTACTACAAGACGTAGGGGCCACTTCAATAAAAATTGTAAAAGTTTTTATAGTTAACCGCCTCCCTGGTTTCAAACTCTTTCCCTGCGCAAACTTCTGATATAATGAGGTATAATCAGACATTCTTTTCATGCTGTAGCTGAAAACTTCAGCCCATTTCAATACTGTATTTGAAGTGTACTTACTTGTTGGAATGTAATTGCTTTAGACAGAAAATGTTTCTAAAAGAGCAAAGAGCACACGGTTCATCACCAGTGCTATACTCGTCAGATCATGTACCCATCATGTTGTGTTTATTGTAGGTAAAAACATTTAAAAAGGAAACTGATCTAAGTAGAAATCTCAATAGGTAATAAAAGGCATGTATTATTGAGGTGGTAAAGCTATCTGGGAAAGTAGGTGTGTTCTGTTAATTACAAAACCCCAAACAGATGCGACTTCTCAGGAGAATGGCCCAGACCCGGCATCAGCCTGAGGCGTGAGATCCCAGCACCGCCTCTCTGACCTGGTTGTAGAAGTTCTCCCAGGTTTCCTCGAGATTTGGACACCATAAGGATGCCATGAGGAGCCGGTGCCCTCACATCTTCCCATGACATCCTGTACCATGTCTCTCAGACGCAGTACGTATTTTTGTTTTTTCTTTTTTCTACCTTTTTTTCTTTGTTCGGCTCAAACTCACACTGAAGAGCCAGTTTCTCTCCCAAACTCCATTTTGCCTTTTAAATAAACTTTGCCACTGCCTTTTGCTTGTTTAATTCAATTCTTTGTTCGAGGTGAGAAGAACCTAGAATCCAACTGCAGAAGGAGGGGAGAGCAATCCAGAACCCGGCAATTTTTATTTGGAATATAACTACCGGATAACATTATGAGGACCTCTTTATTTGAAAGTAAGCTCTGTGAGGTCAGGGTTCATATTTTTCACTGTAATATACTCAACACCTAGAACATTGTTTAGCACATAATAAGTGCTTAATAAATATCTGTTGACTAAATTAACAAATGGTTATGAATTAAGAACTAGAAAAGGTTTGAATTGAGACCACAGAAAAGTTTTCAAATATTTAGCAGCTACACAGAAAATATTAGGAAAGACAATCTCTTGTAGGGCTTCAGATAGTAAAACTACAAAGACAAGAGAAATTACAGAAGAATTTCTTACAAATAAAGTTAGAATGAGGTATCAAAAGATAGAATCCAAAGCATACTACCTCAGAGTATGGAACCTTGACATTTTATATAGCAGCAGAAGCAGGAACATCTCTCAGGCCTCCCACATTTACCTTTCTTCCCTAAAGTAGTCATAGAAGAATTCTCTGGCCTTCCTTTAATGTAGGTCCCACATTCCTCCTGCGGGAGAATCCCTCCTTGGAAGGAATAAACGTTCTTACCTCTGAAGAATCAGGGTCACAAAAAAGAATCGGAACAAACAGGCCTTGCAAAGTTGATCCCAGTCGACTGTTATTAGACCAAATCCATACTCTGATCATAGTTCTTCATGGCTGTCTACGTCTTCATCACCTTCAGCATAAAAACATGCACGTTTCCCTTTTTGTTTGAGTCTTCATTTTTGATTGCTTCTGTGTCACATAAAATTTATATTAAGTAAATTTCTATTCTTTTCTTATGTTAATCTGCCTTTTATTATCAGCGTCTTGGCTATGAAGCTTGGATATAAATTTCCTTTTCGATTGAGAATTTAGATTAGGTGATCTTTGATAGCCTTTCAAACCTGACTACATAAAATACAAAGAATAATTTTTTTCAGTTTTGTTGCTAGTTACTAAACTCGATATTCTATTTTTGTAAAGCAGGCAATACTTGTGTAGTTTTTATCTATCATTTATAGAAATACATATATCCATGAAAGAAGTCTAATAATACATATCTTAATCAAAATGTTTAAAATGTTTATACATTTATAGAAATACATATATCCATGAAAGAAGTCTAATAATACATATATTAATCAAAATATTTAAAATTTTTATACAAGTAGTAACAGTGCATGCTCATATGTTGCATTTCAAATACTGGGTGATAAATTTTCTCTGCATTAAAAAACACGTAAATATTACTCTATCCTGTGGTTGCAGAAGGCACAATATTAAGGCTAGAACTTATAAAGTAAGATAATTTGGAAGGTTTAATTACAAATATTTTTTAAACCCTATCACAAAAGCATATGTAAAGTTAAAACAAAAACAATACATCTGACACATATTATGAAATTCTGATATCTTTCATTTATAAAATGTAAAATGATATAAAAGGAACAATCTAATAAGAAATTGGGCACAAACAAATAGGCAAATTACTAGTGGTACGTTAATGGCCAGTGAACATTCCAAAAGATATTCAGAGTTTCTCACAGCAAAATGCAAATTAAAGTGAGAGAAGTCTTGAGTTTGGTATGTTTAGCCATCACAATAACAAAGTCATGCAAACAAGGTACTGGGCTTGATGAGCGAAGCAGAAGCTGAGGAAAGTTCGAGGAATTTTTTACAGGAATTGGACTTGATATGATTGTACAAGCTGTTAAATAGCCCAAGCGAGTTTCTACTGAATTTGTTGCTGCCTCCGTAGTGAGCAGGGCTGGCAGTCGGAGGGGCACGTGGATGTGATGACAAGAAAAGTCCAGAACCCTGAAGACAGGAGGGAACTTCTGATTCTCTCCAGAGAACCAGAACCCTCAGTCTCTCGTTGATTCCAAACTTCCAACTTCAGTGATGAGTTGACCAAGAGAAGCATTTCCTGCATCTCCATTTCCTCAGGCGGTCAAATGTGCACCCAGCCCACGAGTTAGACCAGCAGGAGCTGCGCAGCGTCAGCAGAGAACAGGCAGAGCCGGAAACGCGAGCTGCAGCAGCGTCTGACCCACACAGGCTGCTGCTGCTTTTCTCCTCCCAGAGAGCATGCGCATGTCTCTGGCGGGCAGGCCTAACGCACGCCACACAGGAAGGAAGTCTGGGAAGCGTTATTTCCAGTCAGCGTGCTACAAAGCACCACAAACAACAAGAGTAACGACAAGGAACAAGTATCAAATGTCAAGTGTAGGTCTCATTCCTCATAGCAATCCTGGGACGTCATTCTAAAATTCTCCTTGTAATTTCAGATATAGACAGTCAGACGGAAAGACTAAACAACATCTGAACGAAGAATGTCTGATTTCAGAGTTGTACTTTTGGTTACTATTCTGTTGTTATTCGATGAGGATGTGGACAGAGACCTTCCATGCTATGGAGGGAGGCTCTGAGTCACATTCACATTTAAATTGGCCAAAAGCAGTTTATTTTGTGCAGGGTCATAAGAGGAAAATTATATCTGGGAATAATCTTAGGTTTTTCTGAATATTTAAAATAATTTTTAAAACCCTACACTATTTCTATTGTAAGGGATTAAAGTTAACAAATTGTTTTACAAATAAAGACAACAAATCCATTTCCTATTTTAAAAAATTTATACTCCGAAGATTTTAAAACAGCCCTACAATATTTTACAAGTTTTAGGATTCCTATTCTTTGTGATGGTAAACTGCATTCTTAGATGGTTAAACAAAATTTTGTAGTTAAGCATTAAGACTCCCACGATGTGTTATCCAGGGTTATTCTACTGTGCAAGCACAGCAAGAGTGAGACAGATCCTCGTCTACTTAAATATAATGAGTTCTTTGCCCTGCCTGTCTAGTCCTGGAACAGTGTTCTCATGTCACTGGGTTCCTGTGTCCTAGGAGACACTTAGAAACGTAGAAAGTGTTTTTCTTTGTTACAGTGACTGCAGGCACCTACTAGTCAGGCACGAGGCTGACAAACTCCTGAAGCGCACTGACTAGTCCTGCCCGAAATACCAACAGCACCACAGTAAGAAACATGTACCCATCTCCCACTTGTCTAATCAAGGAGGACAATTTCATCTCCATGCTTTAATCCACAAAACTTCAACACAGAATCTATTGTAACTTGTAATTTTTCAACCCAGTTTGTTAAATCATTTCTACTTCTACAGTGTATTTCTAACCAAATGAAATTTTATGTGAACTATCTGACAAAATCCAAAATGAGCCTTTTGATAAATTAATTTCATATGCAGAAATTTACCCCAAGGAAAAATAGACAAGTGTGGGCAAAAACGAAGATGCAGAAATTGTTTGTTGAATCGTTGTTTATGAGAACAAAACATAGACACCTTTATATCCATTGACAGAGTATTAATTAGATAAATTGTTGCCTATTTATGCGATGGAACACAAAACAGCCACTCTACAAGGAGAGATGGTTCTATACATGCTGACATGGTCCAATAGCCAAGATTATTATGCTTTTAAAGTTGATTGAAACTACTACATACTTATATATTTTGGTAATTAAAAATGTAGCCTAAACTTATACTACCATATTATGCTAGAAATTAAGGATTTTTGTATATAGTACTTCCAAAGTGTAAACACTACATTATGATTTATTAAATGTTGTAGCACAGATGTCATTTACTTTGAATAAAATGTAACTTATTTTTTAATATTTTAAGCCAAACAAAATTGCATTTGTATAATAAATAAATATTGACATTTAAGTACATATTATGTTTTTAAATTTTATTTTAATGGTACATTTTTAGATGTACGTAGTGATAACATTCATCATAGGGAATTTGTACCTGTACGTGATATATCTCGTTACTTCTTTTTTTCCCATTCCCCTCCCCTCCCCAAACCCCATCTTCCCTCTCCAAACCCCCTCCTCCCTCCCCATGTACAAAAGCTTTGTTTCCATTTTTTCCTTCCATTTCTTCTTTCTCTTGTCCTCTGTTCCGTTCCCCCTCCCTTGTTCCCTTTCCCATTTGGACATTTTCTTCCCTTTCCCAATATAATACATTTTAGTCTTTATTTACATTTTAAATTTCTCACACCAGAGAAAGAATGTGGTATTTAAACACGTGTGTCTGATTTATTTCAGTTAAGAGTATGGTCTCAAGATGCATCCATTTACCTAGGAATATCTCAAGCTTATCATTCTTTATGGCAGAGTAGTACTCCATTGTATAAAAAAACCACATTTTCTTAATCCATTCTGCTGTTGACAGGCATTTGGGCTGCTTCCATGATTTAGCTATTACAAACTTTGCTACTATAAACATGAGTGTGCATATATCACTGCAGTATGATGTTTTAATAGCTGGGTCAAATGGAATCTCTAGTCCTAATTCCCCTAGGAATCTCCACACTGATTTCCATAGCAATTGCACCAGTCTACATTCCCACCAACAGTGGAGAAGGGTTCCTTTTTCTCCACAGCCCCTCCAGCATTTGTTATTGGCTGATTTGTTGATAATAGCCATTCTTTCTGGAGTGAGGTGGACTCTCAGGGTTGTTTTAATTTGCATCTCTCGAATGACCAGTGATGTTGAACATTTTTTCATATGTCTATCTGCTGTTTCTACTTATTCATCTGAGCACTGTCTATTCACTTCTGCTGCCCACTTTTGGATTGGGTCTTTAAATTTGGGGGGTCTGATTTTTTTGAGTTCTTTATATATTCGAGATGTTAGTCCTTTGTCAGAGGACTAGCTGGCAAAAATTTTTTCCCACTCTGTGGGATGTCTCTTCATTCTGTTGGTAGTTTCTTTTGCTGTGCAAAAGCGTTTTAATAAGGTCCCAGTTGTTGATTCTTTGTGGTACCTCCTGGGCAACTGGGGATTTGTTCATAAAGTCCTTGCCTACACCTATGTCTTCAAGAGTTCTACCTATTCTATCTTCCAATAGATTTAGTGTTTCTGTTTTAATATTTAGATCTTTGATCCACTTTGATTTTAGCTTAGTGCATGGGGAAAGATATGGATCTAGTTTTAACCTTTGGCATGTGGAGAGCCAGTTTTTCCAGCACCATTTATTAAAGAGGCTGTCTTTCTTCCAGTGAGGTTGTTTGGCGCTTTGTCAAAGATAAGATGACTGAGAGTGTTTGGACCTGTTTCTTCATCTTCTAATCTGTTCCATTGGTCCTGGGGTCTGTTTTTGTGCCAGTACCATGCTGTTTTTATTACAGTAGCTTTATAATATAGATTTAGGTCAGGGATTGTGATGGCCCCTGCTTTGCTTTTGTTGTCCAGAATTGCTTTTGGTATTCTAGGTTTCTTTTGGTCCCAAATGAACTTTAGGATTGTCTTCTCTAAATCTGTGAGGTATACTATTGGTAATTTAATTGAGATTGCATTAAATCTGTATAGCAGTTTTGGGAGTATGGCCATTTTCACTATATTGTTTCTTCCTACCCAGGAGCAAGGGTTATCTTTCTATTTTCTGACATCTTCTTCAATCTCCTTTTTCAAAGTACTGTAGTTTTGGTTGTATAGATCTTTTACTTCCTTCATTAGATTGATTCCTAGGTACTTCATTTTTTTGGATGCTATTGTGAAAGGTGTTGTTTCCCTGATTTCTCTCTCTGTGGGTCTATTGATTGTGTACAGGAATGCTATTGATTTCTGAGTGTTGACTTTGTATTCAGCTATGCTGCTGAATTTGGTTATTAACTCTAGAAGTCTTTTGGTGGAGATTTTGGAGTCTTCTATATAGAGTATCATGTCATTTAAGCACATATTATTAATACTTAAAAGAACAACAGTGATCTAATTCACACCTTATTAATAAATAAGTCCTGAAAATAAATACAAAATGACCTACTCCCCCCGTTTTCATGGTTATGTGTGCCTACTGCTGCTGACATTTTATTTCCCTTTTAATGTCAACTGGTAGCAGTTTTTGAGTGGGTAAGGAGATGGTGGGGATTGAACCAAAGGGCCTCACACCTGCTAAGTACAAGATATACCCCTGAGCTGCGCCCCAGGACTATGTTGGCAACAAATAGCAAGACACGTGACATTGCAAGTGAAGGACGGGGTAGACCAGAATTCTGATCTGCAGGCACTTCAGTACAGGGGTACCAAATTTAGGTCCCATCTTTATGTCTTTCCCCTCAACCAGCTTTCAACTATCTCTTTTCACAGAGAGATACAAAATATATTTTCATGGTTTTCCAATCTTGAAATCATGCTTCCTTTTTTGTCATCACCTCAACTCTCTCAAATATCGGACTTCACCAAATATAAAATGCCACTAAATTTAAGACACTATTATCTCAGGTAGCACTAAAGAACTGCCAAGTAAATAATATGATTTATTATTGATAATTCTTTCAGACTTATTTAGGCATAATTTTTAATGTATTTTAAATTTTATATATATATATATATATATATATATATATATATATATATATATATATATATCACTCCTGTGCATATATTTTTTAGAATGAAGTAAATGGACCAAAATACTTTTTCAGTTTTTACTTTTCAAGCCAGTGAAGTTACATGAACCTGTTTTCCCACCCAACACATCTGTGCCATGAAAACTATGACGGATGCAGTGTTCAGTAAAAGACACTCCCCTTCTGTCTTGAGAAAATTTCTCCAAGTTACTGGCACTCATTTTTCAAATGTTGATGCTAAAACTTTCACAACTTGCAAGCAGATGCCAATAAAAGGTTTCAGAAAGCAGCCACAATGCATATTTCTTTCTTAAATGGCCCTTATGTGGCTGGCTGACTGAATCACTAATAGGCTGCAGCTGTCCGGTCGTGACAGCCAGAGCTAACCTCGTGCCCAGGCAGCAGTAACAATCGCACCACAAAGCACTGTCAATTGCAAGATGTATCACTATCAAACATTAATATTAAATTGACATGCTAAGTGTTAAATCTTAAGACACATTTCTATTGGCATTAAAATGTAAAGGCATTGTCATTTTATAAAAAGGAAATTAGGGGGCATCAGTCTCTTATTGTCCTTAAAACAACATTGCTGGTA
Source organism: Hystrix cristata (assembly GCA_004026905.1). Lineage (NCBI taxonomy): Eukaryota > Metazoa > Chordata > Mammalia > Rodentia > Hystricidae > Hystrix > Hystrix cristata. Next base: position 2,722 of record PVJO010025420.1, on the reverse strand, counting down.
AGTGATCAAACCATAGGCAAAAACTAGGTCTCATAAAACATCGTGCTTCAGATCTCACTTTTGGAACTTAATGCTCTTTAAATCTCAAAATTTTACTGAATAGATTTGTAAGATTTTTCCTCAGCATTGTCCCCATTCCACCCATACTTTCATCTCTGTTTTTCTACTGTAAAGTAATGCTTCTTCCGTAGATATTTTTTTACTTCATATTTACTACTTCTAATATTTCTGCTAACTGGCAAGAAGTCACACAATAATGTATAAGTACGAGTCACACATTTAACCAGAAACAGTACATGAGTTTTATAGTATTAACTCTTGGATATTCTGTTAGTTTCCTCAAGAAATTTTCTTTTAGGACCTTCTTCATCTCTAGCTATTTTTCATATGGCTCCAGATGCCAAATGTATATCATAAATATAACTACGGCAATCTTTTTTAAGTTTCTAAGTTTTATGTACCTTGTGGTCCTATAATTCTTTGCTAATTTAGCCTGTTCTATAAAGGTTTTCATCTCTTGATGAAAGGCTAATTTAGCCTATTCTATAAAGTTTTTCATCTCATGAGCTATTTAAGATTTACAGGAATGACCACTATTGCTGTTTTGGCATATTTATTTTTGCCCTAATCTTAATGAATAGAAAAGTACAGATAAATTATCCATAATTTATATCCCTTCAAAACAGAATTATAAGTATCATATTACTTCTCTGCATGACTATATAACCAAATCAGAATATCACATATCACGGCTATGATAATTTTTAATTGCTTGACTCTCAATTTACTATGCATTTTTCTCATAAATATATACATGTATATTTCTCGTAAATATATATATATATATACCACTAATGAAAATTCCCCTAAAATTGGAGTTGCTTAAGAAGCTGGTAACAACAGAAAATTAAATAAAAGAAAGTTATCAAGGATTTTATTTACACTAAAAGAGAAAATTACAAAGAAAAAGAGGAAGAAAATATTTATTCAGATTCAGATTTGGTCAGATCTATCTTATGCAGCAGAGAGATTTTTTCTAGCTTATTAATTTACTCCTACTCAAATGACCATTTCTGTGTTGATTTATTGGCTACTTTCTGTTATTCAGATACCTTCTCATCCTTCAGTTATCTATTGTGTGTTTACCTATTTTTTAGTGGGTTACTTGTTTTAGTGGGTTACTTTAATCAGTCAGAAGGCAGAATTTGTTTGTTTGTTTGTTTGTTTGTTTTTGGTGCTGGGGATCAAACTCAGGGCCTTGTACTTGCAAGGCAAGCACTCTAACCACTGAGCTAAGTCCCCAGCCCTAGAATTTGGTTATTGGCATGTTACATGGTGTTTTCATTCTTGCTTTTATACTGAAAGTTAGTCTGCTGCTAAATCTGAGAGTGCTGTTTTGACATAAGCCCCAGAGTACCGCAATTTGTAGATGGTGGCTCCTCTTTAGACATACCGCATGTGTTTGACATGCTCGCCTTGACATTTATGCTTTAACATATGGGGCTTTCTGTTTAATAGTAAAGCACAAAGTCCCTAAGTTGCATTTTGAGTGGTTCTGCTTCTCTGGATAAAATACAAAATGTAGAGAATAAAAGAAAGACCATATTTCAATCGCTCAGCAAGCACGCCACGGATCCTCTATGCTGTCAGCTGCATGGGTGTCCTTGACACGCCGAGAGCGCCTGCTCGTGGCCTTCTGAGATCACGTGCATTTACCCATGAATGTGAATGGGATTAGGAAGAAACAGCTTTTCTACCTCAGACATGGGAGTGAGTCCGAAATAATGTGATTTCATACTGTTCTAGTCTAACTGGAAGGAAGGGTAATTTGTGCCAATATTAGGTTTTTTGTTTTCCGTTTTATTTAGTATCTAAACCATTAACATCTTTAGCTTCCTTTCAGTCATCTTTTTTGTGGCATATATGACAAAATTTCTACTTCAGTCAACCACATATCTTTACTTCTAAGCTTGGATAATGAAGATTATTTTTTTAAAAAGCTTTTAAACCTGCAGTTTGGTAACATTGCAAATCATGATCTTTAGCTTTCAAAATGGCACAGACATGTTGAATAGATGTCATTTCCTCTTACTTGTCGTTTCCTCTACATCACCTCTGCAGTTAGTCTACCCAGTGTCCAATCCCCGCTCATCCATAATCTCTTGTCACCCTGTTGGTCACAACCTTCAATCTATACGATTCAATGAAAACATTTCAGTTCTTGGCTTTTAAATTGAGGAAATAATTCTCTTGTAATATTGTTCCTACCTCTTTACAACATTATTTACAACTTAATTTTCAGAACTCTTTTCCTTTGCCCAACTCTCAAATATTGACATTCTTCTCAGCACTCCTTGTCTTATTCTATTCTCTCTCCTTTGGCCTTTCCGTCCCCACTTCAAGGTTCAACCAAACCAAAATGTCATCGCTATGTCCAAATCTTCATATTTACTATGACGGTTACATATCCAGAATCTATCCTACTAAAATTTTCTTTTGACTACCCAATTCATGTTCCCAACTCCTTACAACATCTCACCTGAATGCTGAATCTGCTGAATGGCTCGTATCCTGAAATCATCACATTCAGTCTGAACTTGTCACCATGCCTATTACTCCACGTGCTTTCCCTGTTCCCTGCATCAGAATACAGTTCATCCCACTTATCCAGTTGCCCAAATGAGAAATCCAGGTGTCGTCCTTCCCTCCTTTCTCTCCCTTG
>PVJO010025419.1:0-22783 GCA_004026905.1 Hystrix cristata | reverse complement strand
CCGGAGCTGTCTTCCCCGGGATGGGGCGGAGCCAACGCAGATCCGCGCCGGGAGCGCCTGACCTGCAAGCTCAAGCCTCGCTCCGAAGATGGAGTCCGGAGCTGTCTTCCCCGGGATGGGGCGGAGCCAACGCAGATCCGCGCCGGGAGCGCCTGACCTGCAAGCTCAAGCCTCGCTCCGAAGATGGAGTCCGGAGCTCAGTGAGATGGAATCTTAACGTTTTGATTTGCATTTCTTTTTTTTTTTTTTGGTGCTGGGGATCAAACTCAGGGTCTTGTGCTTGATAGGCAAGCACTTTAACCACTGAGCTAAATCACCAGCCCCCGATTTGCATCTCTTGAATGACTAGTGATGTTGAACACTTTTTCATATATTTGTTTGCCATTTTAATTTCCTCATCTGAGAAATGTTTATTCATTTCAGATGCCCATTTTTGGATTGGCTCTTTATATTTGGGAGGTTTAATTTTTTTGAGTTCTTTGTATATTCTAGATGTTAGACCTTTGTCTGATGGATAGCTAGCAAAAATTTTTTCCCAGTCTATAGGTTTTCGCCCTGCTCTGTTGGTGATTTCTTTTGCTGTGCAAAAGCTTTTTAATAGCATATGGTCCCAAGCACTGATTCTTTGTATTGTTTCCCGTGCAGTCTGGGAACTGTTCATAAATTTTTTCCCTACCCCTATGTCTTCGAGGGTTCTTCCTATTCTATTCTCTAGTAAATTTAGTGTTTCTGTCTTAATGTTTAGATCTTTGACCCACTTTGATTTGAGTTTAGTACAAGGTGAGAGACATGTATCTAGTTTTAGTTTTTGGCATGTGGCAAGCCAATTTTCCCAGCACCATTTGTTAAATAGGCTATCTTTCTTCCAGTGAGGGTGTTTGGCTCCTTTGTCGAAGATGAGGTATTTGAGTGTGTTTGGGGTTGTTTCTGTATCCTCCAGTCTATTCCACTGATCCTCAGATCTGTCTTTTTGCCAGTACCATGCTGTTTTTATCACTGTAGCATATAGTATAGCTTTAGGTCGGGGACTGTGATGCCCGGTGCTCTTCCCCTGTTGCTTAAGATTATTTTTGCTATCCTTGGTCTCTTCTGGTTCCAGATGAAATTCATGATTGTCCTTTCTAAGTCTTTGAAGTATGTTAATGGTATCTTGATTGGAGTTGCATTAAATCTGTATAGTAGTTTAGGAAGTATAGCCATTTTCATTATGTTGGTTTTTCCTACCCAGGAACATGGGATGTCTTTCCATTTTTTGATATGCCTTTCAATTTCCTTCTTTAGAGTGCTGTAGTTTTTGATGTAAAGATCTTTTACTTGTTTTGTTAGATAGATTCTTAAGTATTTTATTTTTTTCTGTGCAATTGTGAAAGGTATATCATCTGTTATTTCTTTTTCATTGGGTTTATTGTTTGTGTATAGGAATGTTATTGACTTTTGGGTATCGACTTTGTATCTAGCAATGCAAGTGAATTTTGTTATTAAATCTAGAAGTTTTTTGGTGGAGTTTTTTGGGTCTTCTATGTAGAGTATCATGTCATCCGCAAATGACAATAGTTTCACTTCTTCCTTTCCTATCTTTATTCCTTTTATTTCTTTCTCTTGTCTAATTGCTCTGGCTAATGTTTCCAGAACTATGTTGAATAATAGTGGTGATAATGGGCAACCTTATCTTGTTCCAGATTTTAGTGTAAAAGCTTCCAGTTTCTGTCCATTTAGTGTGATGATGGCCATTGGTTTATCATATATGGCTTCTATCAGATTTAGATATACACCATCTATTCCTATTTTCTGTAGTGTTTTTATCATGAATGGGTGTTGGATTTTGTCAAACGCTTTTTCTGCATCTATTGAGATGATCATGTGATTTTTGTTTTTGACTTTGTTCATATGGTGTGTTACATACATCGATTTACGTATGTTGAACCATCCCCGCATCCCTGGGATGAATCCTACTTGGTCATAGTGTACAACTTCTGGATAATTCATTGTATTCTGTTGGCCAGTATCTTGTTGAGAATTTTTGCATCTATGTTCATTAGAAAGATTGGCCTGTCATTCTTTTTCAGTTGGATCCCTTTCTGGTTTTAGTATCAGGGTGATGCTTGCTTCCAGAAATGATTTTGGAAGTACTGTTTCCTTTTCAATTTCATTAAAGAGTTTGAGGAATAGTAGTGTTTGATCATCTTTGAATTTCTTGTAGAATTCGGCTATGAAGCCGTCAGGACCTAGGCTTTTCTTTGTAGGTAGGTTTTTAATTACCTCTTCAATTTCAACGGCTGATATTGGTTTATTAAGTGTTTGTATCTCTTCTTGGTTTATTTTTGTTAGTTCATATGTTTCTAAGAATCTGTCCATTTCTTCTGTATTTTCCATCTGGTTTGAGTATAGGTTCTTGAAGTAGGTGTTGATGATTCTTTGAATTTGTGATGAGTCAGTTGTGACTTCACCCTTCTCATTTTTTATTGTGTGAATTTGGGCCTTTGCTGTCCTTTTTTTGATAGGGTTGGCTACGGATTTGTCTATTTTGTTTAGTCTTTCAAAGAACCAACTCTTTGATTCGTTGATTCTTTGTATTGTTTTCTTGGTCTCAATTGCATTGGTTTCAGCTCTGATCTTAGTAATTTCCTCTCGTGTATGAGCTTTGGGTTTGATTTGTTCTTTTTCTAGTTGTTTGAGGTCCAACATTAAGTTGTTTATTTGAGCTCTTTCTGTCTTCTTGATATGGGAGTTCAATGTGATAAACTTCCCCGCAGCACTACTTTCATTGTATCCAATAGGTTCTGGTATGTTGCATTATCATCCTCATTTAACTGTATAAATTGCTTAATTTCTTCTGTGACCCAGCTGTTATTCAGAAGGATATTACTTAGTTTCCATGTGTTTATGTTTTTTTTTTTTCTTTTCTGTTGCCACTGAATTCTAGTTTCATTGCACTATGGTCTGATAGTATGCATGGGATAATTTCAATTCCCTTACATTTACTTAAGTATCCTTTATGAGCTAGTATGTGGTCTATTTTGGAGAACGACCCATGTGCTGCTGAGAAGAATGTGTATTCCGCTGTTGTAGGGTGGAACACTCTGTAGACATCTGCTAAGCCCATTTGTTCACAGAGTTGATTCAGTTCTGATGTTTCTCTGTTAATTTTCCGTCTGGTTGATCTGTCTGTTTGTGACAGCGGGGTGTTGAAGTCTCCCATTATAATTGTGTTAGTGTTTATTTGATCTTTCATGTCCCTTAATATTAGTTTTATGAATTTGGGGGCCCCGATATTTGATGCATAAATATTAATGAGTGTTATTTCTTCCTCTTAGAGTTTTCCCTTGAGAAGTATGTAATGGCCATCTTTATCCCTCTTGATTAGTCTTGGTTTGAAGTTTACTTTGTCTGAGATTAGGATAGCTACCCCTGCTTTTTTCTGGGTTCCTGTTGCATGAAATACTGTTTTCCATCCTTTAATTTTCAATCTATGTACTTCCTTTTGGGTTAAATGTGTCTCTTGTATGCAGCATATTGCTGCATCTCCTTTTTTTTTTTTTTTTTGGTGCTGGGGATCAAACTCAGGGCCTTGTGGTCACTAATCAAGCACTCAAAACACTGAGCTAAATCCCCAGCCCTGGATCTTCTTTCTTGATCTATTCTGCTAGCCTGTTTCTTTAGATAGGTGAGTTGAGCCCATTTACATTGATCGGTACAGCTGTTATGAGGTGACTCATCTTTGCCATATATCTTTTCTGTTGTTGGTTCTGTGTTTCACCTCAGTTCAAATGCTTGTCTTACCTAGCGGGTTTTTATTAGTGTCCTTATAATTAGAGTTAACTTTTTCCTTTTCCAGGATCTTCTTCAAGATATTTTGTAGAGGTGGTTTGGAGGTCATAGATTTCTTCAGTTGTTCTTTGTCATGGATGTATCTTATTTCATTGTTGAATCTGAAAGATAAGTTGGCCAGGTACATCAATCTGGGTTGGAGATTGCTTTCTTTTAAGGCTTGAAATACTTTGCTCCAGGCTCTCCTTGATTTAAGGGTTTGTGTAGAGAAACCCGCTGTCATTCTGATGGGTTTACCTTTATAGGTTATTTGTTTTTTTTCTCTAATAATTTTCAGTATTCTGTTCTTTGGCTGAATTTCTGGAATCTTGATTATTGTATGTCTCTGTATGGATTTATTTTGGTTATGGGTAATTGGGGTTCTATATGCTTCACTTTTCCGTATATCAAGCTCTTTTCTCATGCTTGGGAAGTTTTCTTTCATTACTTCTGTAAATAGTCTTTTTAGATCCTTCGCATTGTCTCCTGCTTTTTCATTCACTCCTATCACTCTTATATTGTTCTTCTTTGCTTCATCTTGTAGCTGTTGTACTGATTTTTCATTTTCTCTAGCTATTTTTAAGAGGTCTTTCTTTTCTTTTTCAGTAATTGCCGATCTGTTTTCTAGGTCTGAGATTCTATCTTTGCTCTCATTCAGTTGGCTGCGTATAGTTTCCAGCGAGTTTTTTATATCTTGCATAGCTATTTGGATCTGTTTCATGGGTTCCATTTCTTTGCTAAGTTGAATGTTCAAGTTTTCCATTGTTTTTCTAAGCTCCTCTGTTTTTTATCTGTGTCTACCCTGAACTCACTAAGCAAATCTTTCATTATGCTTCTCATCTCTTTTGATTTGGATCATTATTTCTCATCTGATCGCCACGCCTATCTGCTTTTCAACTTCTGCTGCTACTGTATCTGAGAGTTTGATTGGGTGACTTCTGATTTCCTTTATGTCATTGTCTGTTGTATTTGTTCTGGGTGAGCTGGGGGTCTGGGGTTGTGTTTTGCTTCTATGTCTTGTCATTTTTTTTGTATGGATATGTACTTCACCCCTCTTAGTTTGTTCTCCCTGTTGGTTTGATATTTTCTTCCTGGGAGGTTATATTAAGATAGGTAATAGTGTTCTCTTACGGAATGTCTGTATTTATGGTTTCTTTTGGGTATATGGAATTCTTGGCTCCTATGAGCTTTATGTCTCCAGAATTGTCTTCAGTGACAAGGTCATGGTTGGCTCTACTTAGTGTTGGTGGCTGTGGTGCTGAATTCCCGTGATTAGGCGGCTGGCCGCATTCTTCCCGGGTCACCAGGTAGGGCCTAGGCCCGCCTCTGCCGCTGGTGGTCCTGCTGGGAGGCAGCCAGGCCAGCGTTGGGCCCTGATGGAATGGCTCGGGCCGTGGGTGTCTGGTTTTCTTCTTCTTAAGAAAAGCATGGCCCTGGATTACAGTCTGGTATCTGACTACCACCAAATGATTGTATTTAAGCAGTTCACAAATTAAATACCATTTAACAGACCAGTTATTTATCCAAACATTTTTATCTTTAACACAGTATACCCTTACCTGTCAAATTACTGGAAACTTGTCGACACTGAACTAAAAATTCAAACCAAGGGTGAGCTTCATGTAATTTTTTCTTTTCCAAAAAAGGACAATTTTCAGGATTGAGTCTGTATTAAAATAGAAAATCTCTCCTTAACATAAGATAGTTATAAGGATGTTTGTTCAAATGAAAACTAGCATCAGAAAAAAGAATCTTGGAATTACAAAATGAATGTAACACAACATACTCCCACTCTTAATGCTGTTTACTTTACATGTTCTTTATAGTCTGGAAATAGAGAAATTTTAGACAGATCTGGGCATGATATATATTTACTTCATCTTAGGCCGAGAAGTGATAAGGTTCAGAAAAGATACTTTAAAATGGGACTTTTAAATTTGTTCTTTTGTCATAGTAGCTCTGGAGAAATACTCATATATCTGAGTAAGGCTCAATGACATGAACCAGAATCATATTCTTTGTTCAAACTCCTAGTCTTTACTAAACAAAATTTTTAAAAAAGTTCTCTAACAGGGCAGAAATATGAGCTCTAGAGTCAAAATAAACAGAATCTGGCTGTGGCATTTACTAGTTATGTGCCTTTGACTCAGCCTCTCTCAAAGCCTGAGTTTCCTCATCCATGAAATAGAGATGGAGTAACTACTCTGCAGAATTTTTGTGAAGATTAAGTCAGTTAACGCATGTAAGGCACTTAGTCTAGGGCTAAGACCAGTGGAAGCAGTGATGCATTCTAGACTATGTTTGTTGTTATTACTGACTCAATAAAAATCAACATTAGCCCGAAATAGGATTCTGAAGGCTGATCTTAGATATATAGGGATGTACATAGAAATATGTTTCAGAGCTGATCTAAATATTCTGAACTGACTATGAAATCAAAGTTGACTAGCATTCTTCGCAATGAAAGTATCAAAGAACTCTAAGTGAACTTTTATAATCTTCTTCTCTTTAAAACTTCTAAAAGTATGCCTTTCATTTTACTCTAATTTTGAGTTATTTAAAAGGTTAACAGAGAGGTTACAGAATTAATATCACCAGAAAAACACATATGCATTTAGCTGAATGTGGCATGAAACTAAAAGATTTAGCATGTGTTGGTGTGGGAGAAACTACTTCAAAAACAGCATGATTCTTCAATGAATGCTTATTATTTTCCTAAACACCAGTTTACAAGCAGTATGCAAAGAGGAAATGTGCAAAGTAAATTCTTGGTACTCACTTGTAATAGTCAAGATAGACATAAAGAAGATGCTGCAGACCATGTTCTAAGCAGTAGAGAATGAAGTGAGAATGGAAATCCCAGCAGTCTTCAGTCTTGTAGTTTTGAACAGGGAGGGTGTCTTGCATCACACCCCCTATTCGGCTCAGTCTTAGGAGGAAGAGTTCGAAGTCTTTCAATTCAGATGGAAGAAAAATCCCATTCCTGTTGGCAAGTTAGAAAGTTGCTAGGTTCAGAGGAGACCAAATCACTTTCATTGCTTAAGTCTCAACTATTTAAAAAAGTAAGTATTTAAAAATTAAGGCCACCAATTCTTACTCTATATATTCTAAGACACTTATTTTGCTAGTTTTCTATAAAGGTTTGTACACCTGTTTGGTATTTAAAGGTAGTCATTACAGTCTCAAGTTATCAATGATATGTCAAAAACCTAAACTAAGTCATCTTTCCATTTTTTTGTTTTTGTTTGGAACCATACAACTTAGTGTGGCAACAGTGGTTAGCTCTTGAAGCTGAATGCTCTTAACACTGAGAAATTCACTAAAAATATGCAAAAAAAAATTCACTAAAAAGAATAATTTAAATATGTCAACTACTAAACAATAGGAATTTGCATTTAAATATTACTTTCTACACATTTATTGTTCAACATATCATATACATATTACAAAGGAGTATATAAAAAAATATAAGTTTAAAGAAATCACGTGACCATCACCCAAATTACAGAAAACTGTATTTTGAAATCCCTTGGTATATTCCTTTCATTGCATGCTCTTCTATCCCTACACCAGCACTAGTTGCTATCCTGACTTTTGTGATAACTATTCCCTTACTTTTATTCGTAGTTTAAGACATGGCTTGGTTTTGTCTATTTTGAACTTTACACATAAGTGGAACATTGGGATGCATTGTTTATCTACTCAACATTGTTCTATTTACCCATGATGATACTACCTGCAGCTATAGTTAGTTTTCATTGTTATGCAGTATGCCATTGTATAATTACAGAACATTTAATACAATGGAAAGAGCAGTGAATAGAATATCTGGGGTTAAAAATTCAAGTCTGTAACTAATTGTCTTGGGCAAAGCATTCAACTTCTCTGGGTTGGACTTTCCACATCTTTAAATTGGACAGGACAACAAAACATAAATATACCCCAACAAGCACGAAAGAAAAAAATACATACAAAATAAGCATAAGAAACTTAAGTTATTTATCGTCCTTATCAAGAGCTATTGCCCCTCTCACTATCTCTGAATTTAGCAATCCTTTGCAGTTCAAGGCCATATGTGGCACATGAGTGTAGGGATAATATGGAGAAGAGTGGGTGCAATTATAGGACACTAGGGGAACTGCCTCAGCCCTGGCCACTTGTTCCTTAAGAGTCCTACTGACAAGAGCTCTACATAAAATATTTTGGGAAGAACCTACACCTACAATTTGAGAGCCTATTCATTAACACGTAATATTAGGTGCAGACAGTATATGATAATGCCCTTTAAATTGTATGAGACAATACACATTGGAATACAATTTAAAGGATTTAAGGCATTGGAAAGAAAAAAATTATACCATCAGATATATGTACATGTATGTGTGTATGTATGTGTATGTGTATACACACATACTTTTTTCTTTTTTTGTGGCACTGGGGATTGAACATAAGGCCTTGAGCATGCTAGGCAAGTGTTCCACCATGACTTAGGCCTCCTGCCCCTCACTATTTTTACTGTTCTTCTTTTATACTTTCCACTGGTGATTAATTCAAATTACAATACCTGGCTAGCTTATCTAAAATTGCATTCCTCATGTAGTTGTTGCAGCATGTATTCTGATCAATAACATCAACAGTCAGAGGAGGCCATTTGTTCTGCTGAAGCGACACATAATTTTCCTGGGTCTGAAATTCTCCAATCCACAAGGTAATGCTTAACCAATCATGGTGAGCTGTTAGGTATCTCCAGAGGGTTTCAGGGGAATACGATTTATATTCTAAACAAAGAACAAAATATGTTTTAAAATAGCAATGAATTATGACTACTGACATGTAACAACACTAATTAATATAACTAATTATAAATAATCTGGACATAAACATTTGTATATGAACTATTCAAGTTCTTTTATGATTTTCCTCTTTTGCACTGTTGTCTTTATAATCAATACTAGAGCCACAAGAAAAACTAAGTGGTATATCTCATTACTAGTAGTTAAAATGAAATGAATATTATTAACTGTGCATTTCACTTGTCCTTTCAACCTTCTTTCTTCCCTTTCCTTTAATACAAAAAACTGGCGATAATAGTAAATGTGAATTTGATTCTCTGAATTATAATTGTTCATCACTGCTAGTTATTCTTTAGAGTTCTGATATGATATAGATCCCCAATTTTTCTTTATTTTTATTTTTTTGTTTTATTTTGTTTTTGGGGGTGCTGGGGATCGAACTCAGGGCCTTGTACTTGCTAGGCAAGCATTCTAACACTTTAGCTAAATCTCCAACCCCAACATCCCCAATTTATACAAGAAGAAATTCAAAAACTATTTGGAAAACAAAGAATGTGACTCTGAAGCTAGGATAAAAATACTTAGCCTTGAAATCTCAATTCATTGAACCATGTAAGTTTTTTTTCACTATCACATCGCAAAGCCATCATACAAACCTTCAGATAAGACAAAAGGTCTTTTTTTTTTTTTTTTTGGTGCTGGGGATCGAACTCAGGGCCTTGTGCTTGAGAGACAAGCTCTCTAACCACTGAGCTAAATCCCCAGAAAAAGGTCTTAAGGCAATAACTTGCATTTTAAGGAAAATGAGTATTTTTTCATCAAAAGGAAATTTAGGGCCGGGCATGGTGGTGCATGCCTGTGATCCCAGCACTTGGAAAGCTGAGGCAAGAGGATCATTGCAAGTTCTAGGCCTTGGGCTGCATAGCAAGATCCTGTTTCAAAAAAAAAAAAAAGAAAAAAAAAGGAATTCTAAAACTGAAATGCTAAAATACTCCCATACCAACATCTATTTTAGTCCTCATTCAGTATGCTCATATTTTGGGCTCTCTCACACTTACCTTCTGAACTTATCCTGGGGAGAAGGATATATTCTTGTGTTGGTTGATCCCACCACTGAGCCCAGTTTAATGAAATTTTATGGTCCTGTTTGTTAAACTCATCTTTATGATCATATTTGAGGAATGAGTCCAAAACTGATTTGTACTTGAAAAAATCTTGTTCCTTTATCCAGTACCTAAAATTCATGACATGTATAAATATATAAAGTATACATATATATATATATATATATATACATATATATATATATATATATAAATTTTGAAGGGAAAAAATATCTTTTTTTTTTTACTCACAAAAGATGGTTTATTTGGGGAGAAAAGATGAAAAAAAAAAAAGAGGACAGCGAGTTACTGAGAGGTGGTGGGGGCTTCAGAGCTGAAACCCCCAAGCATCATTCCTTTTTATCTGTTGAAATGCTTCTATTATTTTGGGGAAGACACAATTCTGATTATGCACCTACTAAGTATTTTGCATAATTACTTCCTAAGTCCTTTCTGTATGACACAAGTTTTATTTTCCTAGAGGAAAGCAGGCTTAGTTCCACATAAGAAAATGTGCTCATAATTGTTACAAACTAACCATTATCTACAATATTCTTCCAATATTATCAAAAGGGGACTAATGAGACTACCTGGGAAAGGACTGGATCTGCGTAATTTCTTGGAAGTATCCGGAATAAAACTTTTCAACTTGATGCACGAAGTCTATAGTTTTTTTCTCTTTTTCAGAAAGATAATTTTTTTCTTTTAAAATTTCAACCTTGAATAAAAAAATAATTAAAGCAGTGACCTCACAAAAACCAAGCGTATTTGCGAAACAAAAGTCATGAGATTAAATGCCATTTAAGAATTATATTCTGCAGCCAGAGCTGTACTATATTTTCAGTGTGTGAAGGCTTGTATTTGATTCTCAAAATAGTGCCAAAAAAAAAAAAATTGTATTCTGAATTTCTAAATTAATGACTATTCAAATTTTCCATTGCCATAAATGTTAAACAATCATTTAAAAAGAAGACAGGATGGTCATATATTTACTTATTAGATTATTAATTATTTATTTCGAAGTTTTCCTTCCAAATTTTTAACTATGGCTTTCTAAAAATGTAAACTATGTAGTCTCACCTGTACCTACCAAAAAGTTCCGAATATTTTTATCAGTTGTATAGAAGCACATCTTGAGCAGCTGGTCTTTTACATCAAAGCCCTATAATAAACAGAAAACCAAAAAAGCCTTAGATTTTGTAACAACTGTTCTGACATAAATATGTCAGATACAGCAGTACTTGATTATAGACATGTATCCTGTTAGAATACCTTATCTTTTCTGCTCTTATAAACATTCATTTTCTTACATTTATTATATATATTTACTGCCTATCCCTAAAGTCTTTAAGCATTTTGTCAGAGCAAAGGCAGGACATAGAACTTAAGGTAAGGCTAGGCTAGCATAACATTGAAGACTGCAACAATCTTTTACAATTCAGTTGAAAACAAATGTCAACATAAACAATCCCTTATATAGTTTCACTTCTCTGCACTTCCACATGTAACATGGGCAAGATCCCAACCACGAAGATTAGGGGAGATTTCAGGTTAGTCTAGGAGCCCTACTTCTAAAACTTCTATTCTTGAATGAAGTAAAATGATGGAACATGAAACCCCAGGTAAAGTTATAATCCACCAGAAAGTTCAAATGGCAGGTATGAAGTCACATGAAAAATACAGACTGTTCTCCAACAAATAATGAGGCCTTGTGCATGTACTGCCATGTGTGAAGTCTTCTGTAAAAGAAACTGCTTCCCTTTAGTCAAAGTACCAGGCCTAATGGACAGAGGATGATGGAAACTTCATTTTAAAAATCTCTTGAAGAGATACATAAGCAACCCATATGTTTGTCAAATGATTGGATAAAGAAAATGTGGTATGTATATATTTAATGAAATATTTGCCTTAAAAAGAAGGAAATCCTTCCCATCTACTGAGGAGGCTCAGGCAGGAGGACTATAAGTTTGAGCCCAACCTGGGTAACTTAACAGAGACCCAGTCTCAAAATAAAATTAAAAATGGGTTAAGAGTGTTGCTTAGTGATAGAACACTTGCCTAGCATGCATGAGGTTCTCGGTTCAATCCTCAGTTAAAAAAGAAAAAAAAGAGGGGCAGAGGATTTAGCTCAGTGATTAGAGTGCTTGCCTTGCAAGCACAAGGCCCTGAGTTCGATCCCTGGCACCACCAAAAAAAAAAAAAAAAAAAAAAAAAGCCCATTATCAAAAAGGCACTGGGGCTAGAGATATAGTTCAGTGGTAAAAGGAAATCCTGCCATTTGCCACAATATGGATAAACCCCAGAGGACATTATGTTAAGTGAAATAAGCCAGACACAAATACTGCATGGTCACATCTATATATGGAATCTTAAAAAGAAAAATATTTTTTTTAAAATTTTATTTTAATGGTACATTTTAGATGTACATAGTGATAACATTCATTGTAGGGGATTTGTACCTGTACATTACATATGTTGTTGCTTCTTTTTTTCCCATTCCCCTCCCCTCACCCCTCCTCCCTCCCTATTTACAAAAGCTTTGTTTCCATTCTTTCCTTCCATTTAAAAAGAAAAATTTAACTGACAAAAACAGAGGGTAGAATGGTAGAACTAGGGGACTTAAGATTAGACAAATGGCGAAAACTAAAACTGGATACATGTCTCTCACCATGTGCTAAACTCAAATCAAAGTGGATCAAAGATCTAAACATTAAAACAGAAACACTAAATTTACTGGAGAACAGAATAGGAAGAACCCTCGAAGACATAGGGGTAGGGAAAAAATTTATGAACAGTTCCCAGACTGCACGGGAAACAATACAAAGAATCAGTGCTTGGGACCACATGCTATTAAAAAGCTTTTGCACAGCAAAAGAAACCACCAACAGAGCAGGGCAAAAACCCACAGACTGGGAAAAAATTTTTGCTAGGTATCCATCAGACAAAGGTCTAACATCTAGAATATACAAAGAACTCAAAAAAATTAAACTTGTCATATTTAAAGACCCAATCCAAAAATGGGCACCAGAAATGAATAAACATTTCTCAGACAAAGAAATAAAAATGGCAAATAAATATATGAAAAAATGTTCACCATCACTAGTCATCCAAGAGATGCAAATCAAAACAACGTTAGGATTCCACCTCACTCCAGAAAGAACCGCGTATATGGAAAAATCAACCAATAACAATTGCTGGATGGGCTGTGGGGAAAAAGGAACCCTCCTCCACTGTTGGTGGGAATGTAGACTGGTCCAGCCACTGTGAAAATCAATATGGAGATTCCTCAAAAAACTACAACTAGAGGTTCCATTTGACCCAGCTATTCCCCTACTGGGGATCTTCCCAGAAGAATTAAAATCGTCATACCACAGGGATGTATGCACAACCATGTTCATAGCAACATAATTTGTAATAGCTAAGTTTTGGAAACAACCTAAATGCCCAACAACCAATGAATGAGTAAAGCAAATGTGGTTTTTCTACACAATGGGGTACTACACAGCCATAAAAAAGGATAAACTAGAGTCATTTGTATGTAAATGGATGTTCCTTGAGAACATACTTTTCAGTGAAATAAATCAGACACTCATGAGTACACATCGAATTGTTTCTCTGATATGAGAAACCATAACTGTAAATAAGGACAAAGAGGTGTAACAGATATTATATAAAAGGAAGATAATATACAAAGGAGAAGAGTACTAGAAAGAAAGAAGGGGAAAAGCAGAAAGGCAACGAAAGAAAGAAAAGGGAAAGAGAAAATATGGAAAATTATGAATAAACCTGCTGTAAATAGGGAGGGAGGGAACAGAGGGGAGGGGTGGGAAAGAGGGGGGAGAACCAAGATGCATCATGTACAGGTACAAAATAAATGTGATGAATGTGACCATTATATGTAAAATGTACCGATACATGTTCTTGGTTTAAAAAAAAATTAGACAAATGGATTGCAGTACTCACCATATTTTTCAAAAGTTCAGAGGCTTCCTTTATATTGTTGTTTTTTAAATTGACAAAGACCAAATCTAGGCCTATCCTAATCAGCTCCTCGAGTCTTTGAGCAGAATGATTACTCATCCTGAAGAAGGTTTGTGCCTCTGGTATTTGGTTGTTTAAAATGGCACTGGCAATAACTTCCTAGAAAAAGGAAGAAAATATTCTCCTTTTAAGTTCCTTTTTATTTTCTTACTATGACTATCAACATAGGACTTTATTGAGCATGTACTAAAATCTACCACCAGATTTGGGGCTAGGTGTAGGGGATAGGAAGATGACTAAAACAGGTCCTGCTCTCCAAGACCTTGCAATCTAGTAGAGGATGTACAAATAAAGCACTGATTATAGTGCTGACTGATAAGGGTTGTGACAAGAGAATCCCAAGATGCTAAAGGAGGGTCTAAAAGAGGTTCACCTACATAAGAGAGGTTGTCAAAACAAAACAAAACAAACAAATGAAGATCCCAGTAAGTATTCTACATATACATGAAGATATGTGTCCCAAAAGAAGGAATATCAGGGGTAGAGCCTTCAAGGAACTCCACTTTACTCAATATAATTGAAGAAAAAGCTCAAAAGACTAGCAAATAAAAACTTGAAGTCCTTAAAAAGTGTGTGTGCTGCCAAAGTGAGTTCGTCGAAGTTGTTAAAAACAAGGAAATCATATTTTGTGTTATCAGACACAATTTTTTAGGGAACATATTTAGAAAGCAATGTGAAGGACAAATTGAAAGCGATTCAAGGTCAAGATACTTAAGTATTAGGTTACTGTAGTAATCCAAGTAAGAAGAAACAAAGACCTAAACTAAAAATGGAGTCTGTAAACCCTATTAAGCCATGCATAAAGTTTTGCGTATGTGTTACATACACACATTCATCTACATGTTTTTGGGTAGAGGGTCCACAGCTTTCATCAAAGTGAACTATAAATCCTCCATCAAAAAAAGTTAAAAATCAGTAGTTAAAAATCTACTCTAAAAAGAGAGTAGAGCACTAGCCTTGGGGAACACAAAATGGGTGCAAACAGGAAGAGAAGCTTTTGAAGGACACAGAACAAGCAGTCAAGGAAAAAAAAAAAAAAAGGTACGATAGCTGGGCATGGTGTTACATGCCTGCAATTCCAGCACTCGGGAGGCTAAGGCAGGAGGACTACAACAAGTTTGAGGCCAGCCCAGACTATGTAGTGAGTTCAAAGCCAGCCTGAACT
The DNA here is from genome assembly GCA_004026905.1 of Hystrix cristata. Classification (NCBI taxonomy): domain Eukaryota; kingdom Metazoa; phylum Chordata; class Mammalia; order Rodentia; family Hystricidae; genus Hystrix; species Hystrix cristata. Next base: position 7,874 of record PVJO010025419.1, on the reverse strand, counting down.
ATACAGTGAAACCCTGTCTCAAACAAACAATAGCAGGAAAAAAAGGTCACTTCTGATTAGAAAATAAGAGATACAGAAGAAACTGTCACACCAGTACCTCCCTATCTATTCTTCCGCCCCAAGAGTAACATCCCTCAGGACCTGGCAGGAGTCAACATCTCTTTCACTCCCTACTGATTCTTATTGTCCATATTAAGTAATTTTGGCTTTTGTTTTTCTAATACCCCAACACTCCATGTGGATGAAGAGATTCTTGAGTCCTTAAATTTTAGGGCAGCACATTTAGGTTGTATTAACTTCTACTGTGAAAAGAAAGGCAAACAAATGGCCACAGAAAATTTAATTGCAAAATGAGTGAGAATTTTAGATAGGAATCAAATCAAGCACACTTCCACGCAATGAAGTTGTAAAATAGAAATTTGCTAAGATCTAATCAAAGGAGCAAGTCATTTGATTCAGTGGCCAGGAGGAATGCATGAGTCTGAGGTTCCAGGCCCAAGCCACTTGAGGGAGCCTGTGAGGGAGGAGCCACCTCAACAGGTACATGTTTGCTTTTGTATCCAAGTTTGCAGACCTGGCTTTGAGAGGGAGCCTGTCTGCATTCGGAATTAAATAAACAGTTTGTAGATATAAATTGGAAGCAATGTCCAAAGATGTCAAAACCTATGAAATCTAAAACCCTTGCTAAAGATTCTGAATTGCAAGAACATAGATTCTGAATTCTATTTCTTCTACTGTTTTCTCAGATCCTCTGGATCTGGCAAATAAAAGTAGTATGATAATTGTTTACATTTACCTCAAAGCTGAGCTTCTCCCAAACAGCACTCTCCTTTACTGTGGGGATATTTTCGCTTACATCATATTCGTCTATAGCATCTGTTACCTTCCAAGGAAACTTTATCATGAAAGTTCGAAGCTCATTAATATAAGTGGTCAAAATGTTCACTCCTTTCTGTAGATGTTCATCTAGCTCTATGGAAAATTGGAAAACACCAATGTGCCAATTCATATGTATATGTACATATATAAAGGGGAAGAGGGAAGAGAGAAAGAATGTGCCATTATGACTTGTTATAATTATGAAGAATCCTAAAGAATGCCAAAATTCAAAATTGATATTTTCAAATTTCAAATAATATGTTTTAAGCTGTTTCTATTTATAGGTGCTGTACTTTAATGTAGTCTTTTTCACATGCTTCACAATTAGTCCTAGGTCTTTCTGCCACATTTCCCAGTGTCAAAACCCATTTCATTCAATTACATATTTACTTTACTCAACATTAGTAAGTGGTACTCCACTGGCTTAAGCATGGAAAAGCAGCATTTGTAACTCTATCCTGACACTGGAATGGTACAGCTGCTCCCTTTCTTTCTGCTATTCTTACCTTCAGTGTGAATAAAAAGCTCCTTTATTTGTTTGTTAAGGAACGATAGTGTAAGAGTAAGCAATTGCTCTGAAAAGTGTTTGCTTTGGGTTTCAGAATCATTTTCTTTAATTGCTGAGCAAAGTAAATCCAATGCTGGTATCAACTCTTCCACATCTGAGAAAGAACCAAAGAAATCAACATGAACAGTAGATGACTCCCCGTAAAATTAACATCCAAAAATACCATCTTGCGTTATGTTTAAACAAGGACTAATGTTTTATTTTTGCAAAGCTAACAAAATTTTTATGAAGACTTATTACCTATAGACTTTAATGATTCCAGTTACCAATAGTTATTGTTTACTAGTTTTATTGATTGATTGAGACAAGGTCTTACTGTATAGCCCAGACTAGCCTTGAATATGTGATCCCACCTCAGTCTCCTAAGTAGCTGATATTACAGGCATGCACCACCATGTTTAGCCACTGATGTTATTAAATACCATTTTGCAGAGTACCTACATCTTTGGGGAGGTAAAAAGGAAAAAATAATTTATTAGCTCTAAGGAGATGGAGGGGTCTATTTGCCTCAAACCATCATCCTACTGTTTTCAGGTGGGCAAGGGTCTTTAACAGTAAGGAAGGCAGGGGGACACACATAATGGGGATCTTCACACTTGCTTTATCACTTCCAGCCATCTTCAGCTCATCCCCCTCTTTCCTGTGGAAAACAAACCAGGCATTTGGCTTCTTGGGGCTGGCACCTGCATATTCTGTCATTTGGCTGGGGGGTTTAAGAGAGGAGAGGGTATTGCTATGTGCCCAGCAGGAGGAAGTTTGGGGAAGTTGTTTACCTCTAAAAGCAAAACAACCTAACTTTCAAAAGTTCTATTTTGCAGCATTGGTTACATGACCAAGCTGCCACTGCTTCTCTTTTCCTCTTTCCTGCCACCTCCTGTCTCAAACTCTTTGTATTTGCATCAACCATAAAATGGATCCTCTGATTGGATAAGTAGCACAGTGGATTGAACTGAGCAGTCAGGAACTCTTCAGACTTCTCTCAAATGAACACTCTGGGTTGACCCCTATAAAGTGTCCAAAGGATGCCTCTTTCTTACATCCCTTCGTAGTTGCCAAGAAAGATGTCACAGGCTGGGTCTGAGGGTCCTGAGGCTGAAATAAGGAAATTAAGCCACCCCTTTAAAATAAGTACTGTACACAGGTTCACATCATGGAAAAAGAATTTTCAGGACATGTCAATAAAAAGAGGCACAATGTATTATGGTCTGTAAATTTGTGTAATTTTGGATAAATTTTAATTTAAAAAAGGCATGAGAAAGATTTATTAGAGGAAGATATAGGACGTGCTCAAGAGTGAAGTGTGGGTGCTCAAAGAAATGAGGTAACACCTACATTTTAAGTATTATACATGGTGTTTTATAAACGCTATCTCATGTATTCCTTTTGACAAAGAGGTAACTGTTATTTTTCCTTTCCATAGTGAGGAAACTGAGGGTAGGAGAGGGTAAGTAACTTGCCCAAACTAATTTGGAAAGTTGGTGGCAAATCTGAAATTTGAAGTAGGGAGAAGGATGAGGATGTGGAGGAGGAGGAAGAGGAGGAGGGGGGAGAAGGAGGAGGCCAGGGAAGAAGGAGGAGGGAAGAGAAGAATGGGTCTCACTAGGTAACCCAGGCTTGCCTCAATCTTGCCTGAGCCCTCAGAGTGCTGGGATTACAGGTGTGTATCACCATGCCCAGATGAGAATTTTTCAAATAGAAAATTTCTAATTCACAGTCTTAGTGAGAAATGACACTAACATTGTCTTTTTCCTCGACATAATTAGAATACAAATTGATAACACTATTTTTGGAGGATAATTTATTAAGGCTATTAAGAATGTACATTGTGAATATTCTTAGACCTGAAAATTCCACATCTAGAATTTATCCCAAGTAAACAAATACGTATATGTGAAATCACACACACACACAACACACACACACACACACACACACACACACACACACACGGAGTATTTATGGCCCTTGGTGCATTGCCAATAATTAAAAACTGGAATAGATCTAACTGTCTAAATGGATTTGGCAGTTGGGCGTCATGGTGCATGCCTGTAATCCCACCGCTTGGGAGGCTGAGGCAGGAGGACTGCCACTAGTTCAAGGCCAGCCTGGACTACATAGTGAGTTCAAGGCCAGCTGGAACTACATAGTGAGACCTTGTCTCAAAAAAAAAAAAAAAAAAAAAGTTAAAGGGGTTTGGCTTGATAAATTATGGAACTGACCATACAATGAAATTCCATGCCACCGTAATTAGTAAGTACAAATATTATAGAAGGATGTCTACAATATATTAGAAAGTAGGAAAAATAGACTGTAATATTAAATACACAGAGGGAAACACAGCTTATTACTCCATCTCTCTAATGAGAGAATTTGCCTGGCTACCTGGTCTAAGAAGAAAAGCTAGGCTTCTAATTTGTTAGAAAGGAAAAACAAAATTTTGAAAAGAAGTATTAATAAAGTAGCAAAAAGCAGAAGAATCAAGGTGAAAATTCTTGTAACAAATTCACAGCTCAAGAAAGCTGTATTGCCAATACATATCTCAGACAATTGCGAGACAGCCAATTTTCTAAGTGAATTTGATTCTTTCTTGTATAAAATTATCTTGCATCTGAAAGATCATCTCTTTTTATACTAGAAATAGAAAGCATAGTATAGGATATGAACAATAAATACATCACTTAGAATGGGAACATTTGTAGATTCTGACAACTCTCAAGTTTCCACAAAGTATATAAATCTCATAACTAAGTTTTGGCAACTAAAGATGTCATCAAAAAACATAACAATGATTTGAAAGCAATTAAAAGATATGTAGGAGTGTAGAAGTCTTTGTTTTACTTACTTCTTAAATATAATTGGGCTGGAAAGTGATCAAATTGATCAGGTAGAGAAGATTTTGAGGATGGAGTAAAAAGATTTCCCTTGCTCTTCAAGAAGAAATCTACAGTGTCAAGCTGACGATTTTCTATCCCGGCCTAAGGGGAGGGGGTGGTCACAGAAAAATTACAATAGGAAAAAAAAAAAATCACACGTTGTGGGGGTGAGACAGAAGGATTATGACTTGAAGGGTAGCCTGGGCTACACAGTGAGGTCTGTTAAAAAGAGAAAAATCAGGACATAGTTTCTTTTCAACTTTAGAACTTAATGTCCAAGACTAAGGAGACACAAAGTTACCTTTATATTAGTACCTGGGTTGTAGTAAGGATCAGAAAAATGATTAATCAAGTAACACAAGGCAAACATCTGGTTTTTTTTTTTTTTTTTAAACATAAAGTCTTGCTATGTTGCCCAGTCTGGCCTTAAACTCAAGATCCTCCTGTCTCAGCCTCCCAAGTGGCTAGTATTACAGGACTAGAAAACACTTCCAACCCTAACATTTTACAATTCTAAAATCATTGCAAGTTAAGTACTTGGGAATCACCCTTACAGTTAAGTTACAATCTGTTCTAATTAAAATTTTATGTCAGGTTAATAATAAATTAACTGATCCCTGGATTCAGTTCCCACCACACACAAAATAAACAAATGAACAACAACAAACTGATAAAGTGGGCTAAAAATAGATTCCCATTTCTGACTAGGCATCTTGAGGATACTTCTTAAATAGAGCACATAAAAGCCACAGACTAGGATTGGGGGTGTAGCTCAGTAGTAAAACACTTGCACAGTGTACACAAAGTCCTGGGCTCAATCCCCAGCACTGCAAAACAAATGAACAAGAACAACAACAAAATGAACCCACATGGAAAACTTGTCAAAAGGTGCACTGCTGAGCCCTTCCACCACACTTTTAATTCAGTAGGTATAGAGGGTGCCTGAGAATTTGTATTTCTAATAAATCCCCAGGTAATGATGCTGCTGGTTTTGGGCCATATTCTGAGAAACAACATGCCTAAATTCTGGATATGAGGGAAGTTGGGGTGAGAAATACTGGTGAAGTATTGAAGATGACAAGGCAAAACAAGAGTCTGAGCCAGGCATGCTCTTGCATGCCTTACGTAATGCTAGCACTTGGGAGGCTGAGGCAGGAGGATTGCTCCTGAGGTTCGAGGGTATCCTGGGCTACACATTGGGTCCGAGGCCAGTCTGTACTACATAGCGAGACCGTCTCAAAAAAAAAAAGTTTGTGCAAGGTGACAAGCCCCAAAAAGGAATTAACTAGAAAAGTAACTGGCCCTAGAGGGAGATTATAAATTAACTTTTGCTCTGGGTGGGGGGAAAAATGAATTGTGTGTGATTAAATAAAAGAATAGTTTTGTTCTTAGAAGATACATGTTAAATATTCACAGTGAAGAGTTACGAAGTTTGGAACTTTCAAATAGTTTAGGCAAACAAACAAACAAATAAAAGGTCAAATTATCCTAATTTGCAGAAAATATGATCCTGGCTGGCTAAGGAGGCACACGCCTGTCATCTCAGCACTTGAGAGACTGAGGTAGGAGGACTGCCATGAGTTTGAGGCCAGTGTGGACTACACTACATGGTGAGTTCGAGGCCAGCCAAAACTACATAGTAAGACTCTGTCTCAACAAACAAAAACAAAAACAAAAAAAGATCTTATACTTAGATGATCCTAAAGATTCTACCAAAAGACATTTAGAGCTGATAAAAAAAAAACTCAGCAAAGTAGCAGAATATAAAATCAACAGCTTAGGGGTTGGGGATTTAGCTCAAGTAGTACAGTGTTTGCCTAGTAAGTATCAAGGCCCCAAGTTTGATCCCCAGCACTGCACCCCCCCCCCAAATCCACAGTTTTTCTATACATCAATAAACTAGCTGAAAAAGAAATCAGGCAAAAAAATTCCATTCACAATAGCTAATAAATAAACAAATACATACATAAAAAATATACCACCTACGGATCAATCTAACCGAGGAGTTGAAAGACTTCTACAACAAAAATTTCAGAATACCGAAAAAAATTGAGAAAGACTAGAAGAAAAAAAAAAAAAAAAGAAAAAGACTAGAAGATGGGAAGACCATCCATGTTCATGGATTGGCAGAATTAATATTGTTGAAATGGCCATATTACCAGAAGCCATCTACAGATTCAATGCAATTCTCATCAAAATGCCAATAACATTCTTCACAGAACTAGGGAAAAAAATCCTTAAATTCATGTGAAAACACAAAGGATCCAAAATGGCCAAAGCAATTGTAAGCAAAAAGAGCAAGGCTGGGGGCATCACAATATCCTATTTCAAATTATACTACAAAGCCATAATAACAAAAACAGCACAGCACTGGCATAGAAATAGACACATAGATCAATGGTACAGAATATGGGACACAGAAATAAATTCATGCAATGACAGCCATCTAATTTTGGATAACACAAACCAAAAATTTAAGCTGAAGAAAAGATAGCCTCAGCGTTGGGGATTTAGGTTGGTAGAGTGCTTGCCCAGCAAGCACAATGCCCTGAATTTGATCCCCAGCAGCCCCCTCCCTCCGCCTATAAAAGATAGCCTCTTTAACAATTAAATGGGACTAGAGAAACTAGATATCCACTTATAGAAGATTGAAACTAGATCCCTATCTCTAACACTGCACAAAAATCAATTCAAAATGCATCAAAAACCATGTAGAAGATCTGAAACTCTGAAACTGGTGAAAGAAAACTAGGGGAAACCCGTGAAGCTGTTGGCACAATGACTTAGTGAACAGGACTCTAAAAGCACAGGAAATAATACCAAGAATCAACAAATGGGATTACATCAAATTAAAATAAGAGAAACAACTAAGAGTGAAAAAGACAGCCTAAAGAATGGGAGAAAATCTTTGCTCACTACTCTCCTGACAGAGGATTAATATCTAGAATATATAAAGAGAACAAAAAACACCAAAAAACCCCCATATAGCCTAATCAGTAAATGGATAAATGACAGTCTCTTTAATGAACACAGACAAAAAAATCCTCAATAAGATACTGACAAACAGAATCCAACAAATCATCAAAAATATCATACACCGTGACCAAGTAAGTTTCATCCCAGGGATGCAAGAATGGGTCAGCATATGCAAATCAACAAATGTAAACATCACATAAACAGTAATAAGGACACCAGCCAGGTGAGAGAGAGGCCCCCGCAGCCGGACAAAGCCTGCAAAGTGAGCCCGCCCTGCGACATCCGTTGCCAGGCGACAGAGAGATTTCCCCCTCCCGCCCTGGACACACGAAGGGGGAGGGGAGGTGCTTGGTAACCGCCGCTTTGGACTTTGCAGCCAGCCAGCCAGCCAGGTGAGAGAGAGGCCCCCACAGCCGGACAAAGCCTGCAAAGTGAGCCCGCCCTGCGACATCCGTTGCCAGGCGACAGAGAGATTTCCCCCTCCCGCCCTGGACACACGAAGGGGGAGGGGAGGTGCTTGGTAACCGCCGCTTTGGACTTTGCAGCCAGCCAGCCAGCCAGGTGAGAGAGAGGCCCCC
>PVJO010025418.1:0-22774 GCA_004026905.1 Hystrix cristata | reverse complement strand
AAAAAAAAGACTTCTTAAAAATAGCTAGAGACTATGAAAAATCACTACAACAGCTGCAAGATGACCCAAAGAAGAATAATATAAGAGTGACTGGAGTGAATGGAAAAGCTGGAGATAGTGCAAAGGATCTAAAAAGATTATTTACAAAAGTAATGACAGAAAACTTCCCAAGCATGAGAAGAGAACTTGGCATACAGATAAGTGAGACATATAGAACCCCAATTACCCATGACCAAAATAAATCCACACTAAGACATATACTAATCGAGATTTCAGAAATTCAACAAAAGAACAGAATACTGAAAATTGTTAGAGAAAAAAACAAATCACCTATAAAGGTAAACCCATCACAATCACAGTGGACTTCTCAACACAAAACCCTAATTCAAGGAAAGCCTGGAGCAAAACATTTCATACCATAAAAGAAAACAATCTCCAACCCAGATTGATGTACCCCACCAAACTATCTTTCAGATTCAACAATGAAATAAGATACTTTCATGACAAAGAACAACTGAAGAAATATGACCTCCAAATCACCTTTACAAAATATTTTGGAAGATAACCTAGAAAAGAAAAAAGGAAACTATAATTACAAGGACACTAATAAAAAGAACCCACCAGGCAGGACAAGCAGTTAAATTGAGGTGAACACAGAGCCAACAACAGAAAACATCAATGACAAAGATAAGTCAATACATAATACCTGTAACCATCAATGTAAATGGTCTCAACTCACCAATCAAAAGAAACAGACTGGTGGAATGGATCAAGAAACAAGACAATCAATATGCTGCATACAAGAGACATGTATAACCCAAAAGGAAATTCATAGACTGAAATTAAAGGATGGAAAACAGTACTTCATGCAATAAACCCAAAAAAAAAAAAACAAAAAACCAGGGGTAGCTATCCTAATCTCGGACAAAGTGAACTTTAAGCCAAGACTGATCAAGAGGTACAAAGAAGGTTATTAGATACTTCTTAAAGGCAAACTCCAAGAGGAAGAAATAACAATCACTAATATTTATGCACCAAATATTGGTGCACCTAACTACATAAAACAAATATTAAGGAACATGAAGGATCAAATAAACACTAACACAATTATAATGTGGGACTTCGATACAAATAGACAGATCAACTAGACAAAAAATTAACAAAGAAATATCAGAACTGAATCAAATCTGTGAACAAATGGACTTAGCAGATGTTTACAGAGTGTTCCACTCCACAACAGCAGAATACACATTCTTCTCAGCTGCACATGGGATGTTCTCCAAAATAGACCATGTACTAGCTCATAAAGCATGTTTAAGTAAAAGTAAGGGAATTGAAATTATCCCATGCAAACTATCCGACCATAGTGCAATGAAACTGTAATTCAATGCTAACAGAAACAAACAAACAAAAAAAAAAAGCCACACCCATAAACACTAAAAAACATCCTCCTGAAAAACAGCTGGGTCACAGAAGAAATTAAAGAAGGAATTAAGCAATTTATACAGTTAAATGATAATGTTAATACAACATACCAGAACCTATGGGATACAACGAAAGCAGTGCTACAAGGGAATTTCATTGCATTGAACTCCCACATCAGGAAGACAGAACGAACTCAAATAAACAACTCAATGTTGACCCTCAAACGTCTAGAAAAAGAAACAAATCAAACCCAAAGCTCGTATAGACAGGAAATTATTAAGATCAAAGCTGAAATTAATACAATTGAGACTAAGACAATAATACACTGAATCAACGAATCAAAGAGTTGGTTCTTTGAAAGAGTAGATAAAATAGGCAAACACCTAGCCAATCTTATCAAAAAAAGAAGAGAAAAAACCCAAATCCATGCAATAAAAAATGAAAGGGGTGAAGTCACAACTGACCCTATGAAAGTCCAAAGGATCATCAGCACCTACTTCAAGAACCTATACTGAAACAAAATGGAAAACACTGAAGAAATAGGTAGATTCTTAGAAATATATGAATTACCAAAACTGAATCAAGAAGATGTAAAAATACTAAATAACCCAGTATCAGCCATTGAAATTGAAGAGGTAATTAAAATCCTACCAACAAAGAAAAGCCCAGGTCCTGATGGTTCCACAGCTGAATTCTACCAAAAATTCAGAGATGACCTAATACCACTACTCCTCAAACTCTTTAATGAAACTGAAAGGAAGCAATACTTCCAAATCATTTCTGGAAGCAAGCATTACCCAGATACTAAAAGCAGAAGAGGATCCAACTGAAAAAGAGAACTACAGGCCAATTTTTCTAATGAACATAGATGCAAAAATTCTCAACAAGATGCTGGCAAACAGACTACAATGAATTATCAAGGAGATTATATACTATAACCAAGTAGGATTCATCCCAGGGATGCAGGGATGGTTCAACATAAACAAATCAATATACGTATCACACAATATCAACAGAGTCAAAAACAAAAATCACACGATCATCTCAATAGATGCCAAAAAGCATTTGACAAAATCCAACACCCACTCATAATAAAAACTCCACAGATATTAGGAATAGATGATCTATATCTAAATCTGCCAAAAGCCATCTATGACAAACCAATGGCCAATGTTACACTAAACATTCAGAAACTGAAAGCTTTTGCACTAAAATCTGGAACAAGACAAGATGTCCATCATCACCATTCTTTTCAATATACTTCTAGAAACGTTAGCCAGAGAAATCAGGCAAGAGAAAGAAATGAAAGGAACAAAGATAGAAAAGGAAGAAGTTAAACTGTCCTTATTTGCAGACAATATGATACTTTACAAAAAAGACCCAAAAAATTCCACCAAAAAACTTCTAGACGTAATAACTAAATTCAGTTCCGTAGCTGGATACAAAGTCAACACTCAAAAGTCAATAGCATTCCTATATACACATAACAAACTCACTGAAAAAAAAATAAGAGAAGATAAAACCTTCACAATTCCATCACAGAAAAGAAAGAAAGAAAGAAAGAAAGAATGAAAAAGAAATACTTAGGAATCTATCTAACAAAGAAAATAAAAGATCTTAACATTGAAAACTACAGTACTCTAAAAAAGGAAATTGAAAGGTACATGAGAAAATGGAAGGATATACTGTGTTCTTGGGTAGGAAGAACCCACATAGTAAAAATGGTCATACTTCCTAAATTACTGTACAGATTTAATGCAATTCCAATCAAAATACCATTAACATACTTCACAGAATTAGAAAAAAAATCATGAAATCCATCTGGAACCAGAAGTGACCACGAAGAGCAAAAACAATTCAGGGCAACAGGAGCAAGGCAGGGGTATCACAATCCCTGAGCTGAAACTATACTATAAAGCAACTGTGATAAAAGCAGCATGGTACTGACGAAAGGACAGACCCAAAGATCAATGGAAAAGATTAGAAGATGCAGAAACAAATCCAAACACACTCAAATACCTCATCTTTGACAAAGGAGCCAAATACCCTCACTGGAAGAAAGATAGCCTCTTTTACAAATAGTTCTGGAAAAATTGGATTACCACATGCCAAAAACTAAAATTAGATACATGTCTCTCACTATGTACTAAATTAAAATTGAAGTGGGCCAAAGGTCTAAACATTAAAACAGAAACACTAAATCTACTGGAGAATAGAATAGGAAGAACTCTCAAAGACATAGGGGTAGGAAAAAAATTTATGGACAGAACCCAGAATGCATGGGAAATAATATAAAGAATCAGTGCTTGGGACCACATCCTATTAAAAGGCCTTTGCACAGCAAAAGCAATCACCAATACAGCTGGATGAAAACTCACAGACTGGGGAAAAAAAAAAATTGCCAGTTGTCCCTCAGACAAAAGGATAAAATCTACAATACATAGAGAACTCAAAAAAAAAAAAAAATCAAATCCCCCAAATTTAAAGACCCAATACAAAAATGGGCATCTGAAATGAATAAACATTTCTCAGATGAAGAATACAAATGGCAAATAAATATATGAAAAAGTGTTCAACAGCACTGGTCATTCGAGAGATGCAAATCAAAATGCTCAGATTTCATCTCACTCCAGAAAGAATATCTATTATCAAGAAATCAACCAACAAGAAGTGCTGGCAGGGCTGCAGGGAAAAAGGTACCCCCCTTCACTGTTGGTGGGAATGTAGACTCGTCCAATCACTATGGAAATCAGTATGGAGACCCCTTGAAAAACTACAGCTAGAAGTTCCATTTCACCTAGCTATTCCTCCATTTGTTATATTCCCAGAAGAATTGAAACCATCATACCACAGCGATATATGCACAACTATGTTCATAGCAACACAAAGTGTAATAGCTATGCTCGGAAACAACCCAAGTGCCCAACAACTAATGAATGGCTAAAGGAGATGTGGTTTTTCTACACCATGGAGTAAGACTCTGCTATAAAAAGGATAAACTAGAGACATTTGTAGATAAATGGATGCACCCGGAGAACATACTCTTAAGTGAAATAAATCAGACACTCATGAGTACACATTGAGTTGTTTCTCTGATATGAGTAACCATAAGTGTAAATGAGGACAAAGAAGTATAATAGATATTAAGTAAAAGAAAGATAATATTCAAAAGAGAGGAGAACTAGAAAGGGAGAGGGGGGAAAAGAAGCAAGGGAAAAACCCAAGAAAAGGAAAAGGGGAAAAATGGAAAAATGTAAATTAACCTGCTGCAAATAAGGAAGGGTAGAGGAGCAGAAGGGAGGGATGGGGAAGAGGGCAGGGGGTGAAATCAAGATATATCATGTACGGGTACAAAATAACCATGATGAATGTGATCATTATGTATACAATGCACCAATACATATTCTTGGTAATAAATAAATAAATAAATAAATAAATAAATAAATAAATAAATAAAATGAGACTGAATTGAACCTCTTAAATCCTATCAGCCCTGACTTCCCTGCCAATGAGGTTTCCCAAATAGGCTTTTTTTTTAAATAACAGAATTTAAAAAGGACAGTAAATTCCCTCACAAGTCTTATTGTTTGAAAGTCTGCGTTAATAAACTAAGTGGCACATTTTACTCAATTATCCTTAAGGTGATTACTGTTTACTGAAAGCACATGTGATTGCCAATCAGCATGGTTCATATGTATGAAATTATTGCTGGTTAGTAGAGTCAGCTATGTCAAGGGAAAGTGAGGACAAAAGAATAGTACTCCAAAATTCAAAAATATAGTACTCCAAAATTCAAAATTTTATGAGCACTGGCATGATAACACAAGTGGAGAATTCCACACCTGACATTCTGATCTCAGGACAGTGTGTAGTCAAAACGCAGAGACACTAGAAATACTGTATAAAATTATCCTCTATGTGTACAAAGAGTTCATGAAACATAATGAGTTTTATGTCTACATTTAGTCCCATCTGCAAGATATCTCATTATGTTTATGCAAATAGTGTACTCAAAAATTTAAAAAGAAATCTGAATCCAAAATACTTCTGGTCCCAACCATTTGAGGTAAGAGAAACTCAACCTGCACATAAGAGTCCATCAATCATTATTGATCTAGGACCAAAGGTTGGGAAAAGCTTATTTCTGTATGATTGATGTTTTATTAGATGTCTATGATATAAAACATATAGTATTTTTTATTAAATCTAGAATATTTATTTCAATGTTTTTTATTCTGAAGTTATATTTTGTTTTAGTTGAAGTTGGTTGTCCCGATAAAATAATGTTGATAGCAAGTCTTTTTATTTCCTTTACTTTGATTAATTATTTCACTTGAGTTAATGAAAAGATGCAACCTTAATGGATTCTTAAATTTCTTTTGAAATCTTAAAATCCTATAAAATCCAAAAATCTAAGGAAGCACGCTCTATCATTAAGAAGTGTTTCAGTGGCTGGAAAAATAGTTCAGTGGTAGGAGAATGCTTGCCTGATCTGTGCTAGGCCCTGGGTTCAAAATTCCCAACATCACACACACACACACACACACACACACACACACACACACACACACCCCACACCCCACTTTCATATGTATGGTACTATGTAAAGAATGTGTAGAAGATTTCCCTCTTTTTTTTTTTTTGTACTTTTTAGTGGTACTGATGGTTAAACCAAGGGTCTTCTCATGGGTTATATTCCCAGTCCTTTATTATTATCATTTTTTTTTTAATTTTGAGGCAAGTTGCCACTAAGTCGCTATGTTGTCCAGGTGGGGCAGAAATTTGCAATCCTTCTGCCTCAGTTTCCTAGACTGCTGGAATTGCAGGTGTACCATCATGTTGGCAAAATATTCTCAGCATGTCCAGCCATCAAGATCTTTTACAGTGCGTTCTGTTAGGAATAGTAGAAAGCACATTTGATAGCCTAAAGACATTTTCTTACTTGAAATCTATACAGAATTAAAAGCTCAACAAAGCAAAACAAGCCTCATATGAGTAGAGAAAAGGAAGATCAAGTGAAGTAAGTTTCTTCATCTTTAGGTTATTTCTCATTATAGCCCTTCTTCTATGTCTTCATGTCAAGATCTGGAATATATCTCAGACTGCATTACATGTTCTTATTAACTGTTTGAGTCCATAATCAGCTGGCTCCAAGGCAGGGTGGCATGGAAGACAGTTATCACAGAGGAGAAACTGTTCATGGCAGGCAGAAGGTAACAAAGCAAGCAAAAGACCTCAGCAGCTTTTTTTTTTTTTTGCTCCCTTTTATATTTTATTGAGGCGACTGGAATTAGGATGGTGCCAAACCAATCAGTGGACTGATTTAGTAATCACACATCCTTAATCCCAGCACTTTTAATCCTAGCATTGGACTATGAATCAATCACACACACTAGATCAAGCCACACCTGAAAAAGCCTATGACTGCATGAGGCTTTGGGGGGACATCTCCACACTAACCATACAGATTTACTTATCATTCTACCAAATTTCTATGGTGTGCCTCCTATGAATACATATTGCCTTAAGCCACCAGAAATCAAAGGGTCAAACTAACATACAAATCCCATGCTACTTGTAATCTCATGGGATGCAGTTTTCTCCTGAATTATTTATTGACAGTAGAATCCTTGTTTAGTCAAGAGTCTGGTTGCAACCAAAATGTTCCCAGGAAAGGGTGGTTCATTGGAAGGGCACAAAGGCATATACATAATGCAGCTGCCCAAACAGAACATCAGAAAACCATCCCTTCTACTTTCTCTGGAACGGCACAGACTTTAGTTTCTTCTCTTCTCTGTGGTATAGTATGATTTTACAATCCTTTCTGTGCTATGTGTCCCTTTGTTTTCGTTCTACTTTCACATCAATATTCTTGTGGCTTTGTCCATTTATCAGACTTATTCTATCCCTACTTTCTAATATTTGAGTTTCCAGGCCCACTAGATACTCCCTGAGTCTTGTCTTTATTCCTAACTCAATATTTCAATAGGTAATTTAATTAACAAACCCATGAACAGAAGTCTAACTTGAGTTAGCACTCCACCCATGTTCCACTCAACAGTTACCACTGAAGATAGCCACATGTGTTACAAACATGTTCTCTGTAAGCAATTAGTTTAAAACAAGTTGTAAAACACACACATGTAGATTTTGAATAAGTATGAATATAATGATATCATGATAACTGATTTATAAACGAGTGAAATTATATTCTAAAATCATAAATTACAATTCCAGAGAACATCAGTAATACAAAGTATATTGGCAATATTCTTCATTTAGAAAATGAGCTCTATGCATAAAAGTAGTTGATTGCAAATGAGATTTCTTCCTTTTTTGTGTGTGTGATTTCAAATCTGAACCCAAGACCTTCACACTGAATTACATTCCCAGTCATGCACACAGAAATAACTAGAAAGACAATATGAATATTAATATAAAATATGCAATGAATTGCAGGACATTTAGATTATACCATGTCCTCAATATGGGCAGTATCATCAAAGATGTAACTGTAAACATGTATTGTAAGTTTGGCCTCAATGCAGGTGCTCGAAGAGCTTCAGGTGCTAAATGATCAAGGAAAAAGACATTCTTTAGATGATGACACTTCCTGTCTAAACCCTTTTTCCATATCCTGGAAAGCCCTAAACTCTCATTCTAAATGTGTTTTCCTATCTTGGAAACCTGCCCACTGTCTCCTTTGGCACCCTGATAGAAATAAATTCGTCTTTTTCACAGACACACACACACACAAAACCCAAATAAATAAATAAATAAATAAATAAATAAATAAATAAATAAATAAATGTGCTATGCTTTCTGGCTGCTTTCTAGATTATTTTCTTTGTCATGCTTTTAAATGTTATAGTGTCTTATGACAGATTTCTCCATATTTATCCTATTTGGTATTAATTCCACTTCTTGAATCTGTAGATTAATATCTTTCACCAAACTTGGAAAAATTTTCATCCTTTACATCTTTAAATACTTTCTCAGTTCCCCTTCCCTCATATCTGTTTCTATGACTCTAATGCTACAAATGACAGCTCTATTATGATTGTCTCAGTGGTCTCTGAGACTCTGCTTATTTGTTTTTCAGTTTATTCCCTCTCCTTTATTTGGACTAAGTAATTCTACTGATATGTATTCAGGTTAAAAATCTTGTCCTTTTCCACTTCCAGTTTACTAGTAAGCTCATCCAGTAATTTTTTTTATTTCAGTTATTATATTTTTCATTTCAATAATTTTCATTTGATTTTCTGATAACTTCTATCTCTTTCCTGATATTTTTCTGTTTTCTCACTGTGTTCAAGAGAATTTACAATTGCTTCTTGGAACATTATTATGATAACTTTTTTTTTTTTTTTTTGGTGCTGGGGATCGAACTCAGGGCCACGTGCTTTCGAGCCAGGCACTCTACCACTGAGCTAATTCCCCAGCCTATTATCATAACTTTTTAAAAAGATTTTTAGATGATTCCATTATCTGATTCTCCCTGGGGCTGAAATCTGTTAATTTTCATTTCTCCTTCAGATTTTTATTTTCTTGACTCTTGTTATAATGAATGATTCTGATGGTATCCTGAACATATTATACTATATTCTGAGACTCTAGATTTTATTCAACATATATATTTTTTAATTTACTAAGCAATCTGTTGACATCCATTGTGAGCACTGAGTGGGTCTGTGTGTTAAGTATCTCCGGGTCCTTCAACACTGCCCTAGTAAAGGTTCAGTGCAGAAGCGCACAGCCTCGTACAGGTAGGTGGATTGGTAGTTCAGTCTGGCTCTCAGACTTGCTGATGCCTCCTCATAGGAAAGAGAGCTTCCTTTTACCACTTCTTTGTCCCTGGAAGAAAATGGTACTTGATCCTTCTGCTAGGCAAAGGAAGAATCCGAGCCCTGATTCACACAGCTTTGTTGCTTCAGAATGGGGCAGAAGCTAAGCTCACTGGAGGTCTTCAGCTCTCTGGTGGTCCTCATTGATACCAGATAAAGGGATAGAGCAAGTAGAGTGGCAACTAACTGACCTCCTCCTGCCTCCTTGCACCCAGCGATATCAGGTAGAAATAGAGGCTTAAAGCACCGCCTCCCAGGTTCTGCTCACATAGTCTGTGCAAGAACATGAAGCCAAATAGTGCTATTTTATACTGCCTTGTTCCATTTCATTCTGTTCAGAAGGTGGAGAGGTTCCACTTCCCACTAGGCCCCACAGAACACAGGGATGAAAATGATACTGTGCCGAAGAGCTCCGATTCATGTGTCCTTGTTCAGTTTCATTGACGTGAGTGGTGGTAGAGGGTCAGCTCCCTGCTGTCTACACTCACATCAGGAGGGCAGAAATGAAGCTGAAAGAGACAAATTTAAACTTGCGCTACCTTGCCGAGTTCCATTGCTGGCCAGTGAAGGAGTTTCAGGTTTATGGTGAAGGGATCAGAGTGCCAAAACGTTGCCTGCTTTCGCCAGACAGGGAATGGAGAAGAGCTCATTGCCACAACAGCACCCTGTCAGAGGACTCAAAGAGTGTCGTGCTTTCCCACAGCTGTGAAGGAAGATCAGCACCCCGCTCAGGCCCCCTGAAAGCATAGGGCTGAAGGTGTGATTTTCTGCTGTTATTTGGCTATTCTGGGGCAGGTATCGCCAAAATGGTTTTGTTTCTATTTCACCCTCTCCTGGTTCCTTGGGCTAGGGGCTTCCCGGGAGCACGTTTCATCCACAGTACGTCTGCTGGCCGTTCCTGCTTCTGAAGTGACTTGACAGGTTGTGTGGGAGCTTATGAGGAAACTCAGGACTGGCTACTATGTGGCTCTGCAAGTATTCCTTCTAGGACTTGCCCACTCTTCTTTACCACGTGACATTCCCCCAAATGATGACTTACTTCCTCACAGCCAAAGAAAGAGACTCGGTAAGAAAGTCATGGTGTCACATAAGACATAATCACAAAATCACATAAAAATGGTGCATTCCATCAGCTGTGTCAGATTCTATTGATTAGAAGCAGGATACAGGTTCTTCCCACTCTCAGTAGTGAGAGATTACTCTAGGAAACAAATATCAGGCAGTGAAGATCACAGAGGCTACCTAATGTCTGTCTGCCGCATGGGAACAGAGTACATATTTGCTGAGTGAATTGAAGCAGTGAATCCCCAAAGAATTCTGGCATTAACCAATTAGTCCTCAAATGGAAAAGTAAAATGGGGTAAATATTCTACTCATGATGTGCAAAGTCTGAGGGGGAAGCAAAGAGGTATTAAAAATATACTAGAACTCTGGTTTGACTGACAAAACTTTGCTTATATATTTACCTGCATTACTTACATTATTTAATCTAAAGAGAAACTATGTAAAGTGAAAGATTAAATGACTGAGATGGTTTAAAGGGTCTCTGAAGTTCTGCTTCAGTCTGATTATCTCTCAGCATATCTGCCAACACTCTTAATTTCTTATAGATGAGGTAGAAAGACCTCTGACATTTCAAATGCACCACTCTAATCAAATCTCCATTCTCTGGAATGACTTCAGAGAATGTATTACAGGCCTAAGGAAAGTCATTAATGTCTAACATTTCAAGTGCTATAGACCAACTTGGAGGTGGAGGTAGGGAGGAAAACAAGAAGCCAGCGTTTCTGATCAGGTACCTTTAAATTCCTCATGATGGAAGCAGGAACTTGTTTGTATTTGCTTGGGAGCAAAAGAGAACACAGATCTACCTAAGTATTTAACATCTTATCTTTGAGTGACACATTTTCATTTTTTCCATGTTTTAATGTCAAACTCAAAATTATCTGGGGCAAAGGAGAAAACTCTGTGCATGAAATTTTTCATTTGCCAGAAGAGCTGTGTCTTCATGTCTTACCAGACCCTGAGTTGTCATGCCAGGTGATCGGACCGTAGGTATTTAGGCGGAGGAGTTTTAGTTTTAGTTTAAATGTGTGACTTCGAAGGAAAAATCTCTTAACACTTTTAGACCCCCATTTCACTTGGTGTGAAAAGAGAACACAGATACATGTCCATCATTTTCATAGGTGTCTAGGAGCCTGGCGATCTATATCAGCCTATTTTTAAAGACATTGAGAACCTCATATTAAAATTCAAACTGTTTCCTGCCTTTGGTGATCCTGATATAGCAGGCTAGGCTAATTTGGGACTATGCATTTTTAAAGTTTGTTTCCCAGAAGATTATAATGTAGGTTTAGAAATTGTTCATTTTTAAGTGTACTTTGTAGACAA
Organism: Hystrix cristata; assembly: GCA_004026905.1. Classification (NCBI taxonomy): domain Eukaryota; kingdom Metazoa; phylum Chordata; class Mammalia; order Rodentia; family Hystricidae; genus Hystrix; species Hystrix cristata. The sequence continues at coordinate 11,114 of PVJO010025418.1, read as the reverse complement.
CTCTCCTAGCAGCAGAGTTATAGGTCTTAGGGAGAATTGTAACCATGAGAGCCTGGCCTTTAGGTTAATACCGTTTAGAAAAGTGTGTTTTTGGATTTTACTCTAAGAGGGGGAATCAAAAAAGATTTCTAGGTGGAACAGACTTTTGTCTCCATTTTCCACTTCTGTCATTTACGATTTACCACTTTCCACTTTTGTTTGATTTCTTTAGCTATTTCAGTCTTTCAGTCTCTAGACAGTTATCATCCTTATTTTTATGGGAAGATTTTTCATGGGATTGTCTGCTTCGTTAATGACTGCCTACTCCTTGTGACTTAGCTAACACTTTTTTTCAAGGCTTGCCTCCCAGATGCTCTAGAAACTATGTAAAGTGAAAGATTAAATATCTAAGGGAGATTATAAGGGCTCACCTTCTCTCTGCTTCAAACACATAAACAAAGAAGAGGCAAAAGTGCTTATTGGAAACTTGGTAATAACCACGTTGTAAGCAGCAGCAGTGAGACTTGGTCTCAGGTGCTGAAGGAATGAGTGTATGAGGCAAAAATGTTCAAAGAAAAGGAGAAATAGAAATAGCTTGAAGTCTATTGAAATAATGTAGACATTTTCTTGTGCGATGATGGTGATGGTGATGATCCAAATTGCCTTATGAAATGACTCCTTCCGTGGTTTCTCCTTCCTCTTTCTAGAGATTTAAGTGAAATTCCTTTAAGCAATTATTTCTGGTACTCTATACTAGGCTAATCTGTTGGTGGACTAATAATCCCTGCCAGGAAGAGATCCATGTTATAATTATAAAACCTACAGATATGGACTTTAACTCTGTAATTCAGTTAAGGAACTTGTGATAAAAACATTTGTCTGGATTAATTGGACATGTCCAGTCTCACTACCTAGACCCTTACGATCAGATGATCTTTCCTGGAAAAAGAGGACCAACACTAAATCCACAGCTGACGGTTTTGAAAATGAACAAGAGTACAGCTGGCCTCCCGAGGCGACAAAAAGGAAGGAAACAGTTTCTTCCTAAGTGCCCTCGAGGAAATACACAGAATTGCCTGTGTCTTGGTTTTAGCCCTGCAAAGACTTCTAACCTACATACTGGTGACAACATAAACTCAGGCCATTTAGTTTGTGGTAACTTATGGTGGAAATACAAAACTAACACATCATTCTACAAAACGCTCATTTCCCCTAAAATTTTTTTTTCTCAGTTGAGCTTGTTCTCAAACTATGCCCCACTTCCCCAAATATTTTTTTTCTGGCATTTTGTGATTTTGTTCAGTTTTACCTCTCATGACTTGTCCACTTTTTATTTTTGTTTGATCCTACAAAATGCAAACTTCTCTACTTATCCATGCCATACCAAATACTGTGTATATATTATTCAAAATTTTATAAGATTGTACTTACCATTCATTTTCTCTTTAGTTATCAGCTTGTATTATTAGTATTTTTTAGTGGTTAACTCTTTAAAAGATTATTCAAAGGGAAATACTACTTCGACCCAATTTAAAATCTCCATAGACTCTGAAGAGGTGGAGTAACTCTGTGTACACCCACACACACACACACACACAGAGTACTATAGTACTATAAAACCCATTCGCCCAAAGCAGAAGTCTAATGAAAAAAAAAAGTATTTAAAGACAACAGATAAGAGGCAAAATGCTTTATGACAGTTACTTGATCAGAATGAGAAAGGGATGATGAATTATTACTGTATAACACACCTTAGTCAGAGAAGGGAGGAGCGAGGCTTAGAAAACATAGAGAAAAGACCATGGTAAGATCTTGGCTGAAAAGTTCATCTCCTAGAAAGAAGAGGAACCAAGTAAAGCAGTGGTTTTCAAGCAGGGTGATTTTGTTACCAATGGGACATTTGACAATATCAGGAGATTATTTTCATTGCCAGGGGAAAGTGCTGCTGGCATCCAGTGGAGGGCACCTATGAATGCTGTGTAGCACCCACAATGCCCAGGACAACCTCCCCCAGTGGAATTATCCAGCCCAAAGTTCAGCAGTGTGGAGGAGAGAATCCCTGCTGTAGGGACAACCTAAAAATGAATAGTGATGTAAAAAAGAACAAGCTAGAGACATTTGTAGGTAAATGGATGTACATTGAGAACACACTCTTAAGCAAAATAAATCAGACACTCACGAGTACACATCGAATTGTTTCTGTGATATGAGTAACCATAAGGGTAAATAAGGTCGGAGAGGTGTAATTTTATATTATATAAAATGAAGATAATATTGAAAAGAGAGGAGAACTAGAAAGCGGAAAGGGGGGAAAAAGAAGGGAGAAAGGAAAGAAAGAAGAAAGGGAAAAATGGGAAAATATAAATAAACCTGCTGTAAATAAGGAAAGGGTAACAGAAGGGAGGGGTGGGGAAAAGGGGGGAAAACTAAGATACATCATGTACAGGTACAAAATAACCATGATGAATGTGAAAATTATGTATACAATGTACCAACACATGTTCTTGGTAAAATAAATAAATAAATAAAATTTTAAAAATGAATAGTGACATAAAAGAATTGTAAATGGATTTTGAAATGACAATTAATTGTGAAAAGTATTAACATTTTTACTTATTAAGGTCTAGTATATAAGAATGTGAAAACTGACTTTCAAATAACTCTCATGGGCTTTTAGGCAAGCATCTTTTTAAAATATTCAGGTCACAGGAGAAATTCCATGGCAGATCAAACCGAAAGAAGATGGCTTGAGAGAATTTTAGGGTTCTAAGATAGGTCAATTGACCATGCAATTGTGAAGTATTTTAACGTGATAGAAAGAGAAACCAGACAGATCCCCTAAAATGATCTGTGAAGAGCTCAAGTGAGTAAAGAAAAATAGAGTATGATATTATTGGCAAAATTATAGCTGCTTTTGTAAAAAGTATGAAGTAAGAAGTCCATAAAGGGTCAGTTGTTTTAATGATGTTTGTCAATGAATATTTATCTGAAATATTCAACTCCTAAAATTTTAGTCTCCTCAGATGGAGAAAATGACACACATTTAATTGCAGCAAATAGTTATGGAATGCTAATGTGAATGAAAAACAGAGAAACTGCAAAAATTCCAGACTCAACCTTAGAAAGACTGCAACCTGGGATCCTAAGGGAAATAGTAAGTTATATGATGCATCCTAGTTCTTAGAAGACTCAGCCAGAATGAGGATAATACAAAGGAGTTAGAGATAGGCAAATGCATATCTTCCCTAGATGCAAAATAAAGAAAGCAGATGTTATAAATTTCTCACTGGCAAGTTTTATGTAATGTCTAGGAAGGCTTCTAGCATAATGCTATCATAAAGTGTTTTGTTGGTATTAAGAGGCAGAAATGAGTTGGTTAAAACATAATTGAAAGCAAGCAGTATCAAACTAATCACATTCTGTGTGTGTGTGTGTGTGTGTGTGTGTGTGTGTGTAGTTGAAAGATGGCTAAGTCTAACAATGATGTAAGCACATCACAGGCAAACATTTGAAAATCCTTTCTTGATACCTATGTGTGTAATATAAACATAAGCGTCAGAGACTAGAAAATTTAGTGTATTTATAAATGATTTAAGCACAATTCCCAAGCAGTTGCAACTAATGAATTAATTCCCCACAGGGTTTGTTCCGCAGGCAATTTTAGCAGTAGTTCTCTTAGTGACTTTGCTGAATATGTTAGAGGCCATATTTACAAAATTTCAGCGACACAACCTATAAGTATCATTAAATAAAATACATAGATGAATCAGGAAATTTAGCTAGCTTCACTAACAGAGAAAACACAATAAATATTTGTGGGTTCACATTTGAAGGATATTTTAAATTGTCATTTTATAGACAAGAAAACTAGTTTGTCTAGGAAAGTAACTTCTATATAGCCTATGTATTGGTAAAGAAAGGAAAATATGAAATCACAGGGCTGACTTTTTAGAGTAATTATTCAAACTTCTAAAAACTTTAGCATTGGCAAATAAAGTAGAAACAAAAAAAAATCAAAAATCAGAAAGACATAAAGCCATGTCGTGCTGAATTAATAAAACTGAAGCTATCGATGACAAGAAGAGAACATGTTCCAGATTTCTTCTCCTTGCTTTCAGCGTATTTTTGAAGTAGAGTAGAGCTATTTATAGACACTAAAAACAAAAATCAGTTCTCTCCCTATGCTGAAGTTTTAGCTCTGCAAAGTAAACCACTTGTGACTAACTAAACACACAGGGAAAGCCTCTTGAGGTGAACAGATGTGCTAAAGAAGAAAGTAAGAAAATCTCTATGTTTACAATAGGTATTGAAAAAATAAATGTAGTGCAATTCTGAGTGCCTGGGTAAGTCAATTAACCTAGCCACAGATATAGGACCTTGCCATTGTTATCAAATAAATCAATTACATGAAAGTGTTATTTTATTTGTGTCAATATGTGTCAGACTGCTTTGGAATGCAAAAGGGAAGAAAAGAAAGAACAAAAAAGAAAAATGAAAAGAAAATCATATGGTGTCATCGTAAGGACAAGAGAAAGCACTGCGTATAGCTTCAGTCAAAAGAAAAGACTGATACATTTAGGCATATTCCAGAGAATCTCAGAAACAAAGAACTCTCAATCTTTGAATCCGTGAAGCTTGGAAAATAGATCTCCTATTGTTAGTTTGTAGGACTAAGATCAAAGTGACGAGAGGAAATATATCTGCCGATATAATTAAATATTTATTGTAAGTGCATGGGCATCGAATATGACGAGATTAATGAAATCATTCATTAATTTTTTTCCTGGCCTCACTGTAATTTTTTTCACTGAGTGTTTATCACGCATCAAATACAGTGATAAGTGCTAGAAATACATAGTTAAATGAAATTCAGCTCTCACGTCTAAGGATTTACAGATTTAGAAGACACATAAATCTCTAATAGCATTCTACAATAAGTCATAATATATTCTGTGAGAATCAATCCCACTGGGTAAATGGTGATCTGACGGAGAGAGATTTTTAAGCAGATTAATAAAGGGTTTACTAAGTAATAAGGGACACAAACCCAGCCATTAATAATCCCCAGAAACTTGTTGTGAAGGTTTTGAAAAATCTGTGCTTCAGAAAACAAAACAAAAAGCAAAAAGTCCCTAGCCAACATTTTTTGTATGAAATACTTTTAATCTGCAACTGAATTGCCCCTTAAAAGAAGCCATCTCCAGAAAATCTAGAAATACTCAAGTCTTATCCTAGAATACATCATCACCCCAACTTTCTTAAGACAGCTAAGTAAATAAATAAGAAACAACAGTATTATGAACCACAGACTAACAATTCCTGGTATTTTGTCATTTATATTAGTAAACTTTTAAAGAAAATTTTAATGACACTCTTAAACTTAAAAATATTCTCAAGTAAGGGTATTAAAACAACAGTGCCAGTAACAACCCCTACCAGGTGTCATCATGAAATTTCATTAAACCAATAATAATTTGAAAATGAAGAATGTAGGAAGAGGAAGTATTAAAGAAATCTATTTTTAAAAATGAATGATGACTGAATTAAGTAGATGAATGGCTTTCTTACTTTCATGTAGGTCAGCGAAATTATCATAACAGATTTGTACTGGTCCAAAGGTGGGTATTTTGGAAAAATTGCTCTGTACATTTTAGCCACACATATGTATTCTTAATGTCTAAAACAGACACATTAAAAATTTTGGAAATTATTACAGCTGAATTTATTTGGCATAAGACATACTGACACACTGTATGCATTAAAAATTTTATTTATTTATTTATTTACCTCCTCTCATTAGAATCTCCTACACCTGTCCATACCATACCCCCCTAGTCCTCAAGGTCAGAGAAAATGTTTGGCAAGCAAGGACATGGCTTCAGTGTCTGAGGGAGATTTTTGAGAATGTGCCAACCCTCAAGATCCATGAGAAACATTTCAGTTGTTAGTGAATACATTGCTCATATTAGTATATTTTTCATGCTACAAAAATGGTGACTGTCATATAAGCTACCAAATTAAGGGGCTTTCCCAGAATAATACCTGCCAAATGGTTTTAAAGTAGAAAAGGCAATTTTGTTTTGTATCAGATCAATAATAACATCTTGCTATCATCTGGATATGGTTCGAGTATGTACCCCAAGCCTTACGTGCTTGATGCGTGGTGGGAGAGGTGCTGAGGTCACAGATCCTCTAGGAGATGAAGAATGCTAGCCCCTGGGAGTGGGTGGGGGCCCCAGGAGTGCATTAGTTCCCCAGGGGGAGGGTTGCTATAAACAGAGAAACCTGACCCCTCCCTGGTCTCTTGCCTCCTTGCTCACTCATGGACATCATCTGCAGGTGACACAGGCGGGGGCCCAAGCCAGGATATTGGTGTTACTAGAAATACAAGCCAAGTTAATCCCTTTAGTTTATAAAGCATACAGCCTCACGTATTATAGCAACACAAAGTGGACTGAGACGCTTCAAAACAATAACAAGAAAAAGAGTTGCTTTAAGAAAAATGCAATAGCAAGTTGCACAGTTTGAAGCGACGCGTTCATGATTCACTGTTGGTAGTGAAAGTATTTGCTGATTAATTCTCTAGTAAGAGCATCAGTTGGGAATTCACTCACTCACCATGACTTCATGTGTGTCTAATACAATATGGCTTATGAACAACCACTTAGAGAAAGAGTCTGGTGATTCTTTGTTCTAGATCTCTACCAGAAAGGCACCAGCTATCCCACACAATCCTGCCATTGCACAACTGGCCATTATATGGAGTTATGCAGACACAGCAGATGTCATTTCATAAATATTCCACACAAGAAAAATAAAAATTTCCCAAGAGTAGCTCCTGTCACACATCGTTCTCTTCAAAGTAAATTCTAAATATATTTGCTGCCTGCAAAAAGGCACTAACTAAATTTCAGCCACTGAACACGATATTATGGCCCTCGCCACACAACACTGACTTTGTAAAAAGAGTCAACTAAGTCTCGTTTGGATTTAAAACTTGAAATTGCAGTCTATCACTTGAAATCAAATAAGCTTTAATGGAGTTCTATAGTATACCCCCTCCTTCGTGCCCAGTGTGTGGATTAATTAGCTGTCTTTCCTTACAGCAGAACTTCTGCATCCTTTGCCACATGTTTTAATATACTAATGGACTTCATATCTACTACAAATTGCTACCATAATTCTGTATTTATATGATAACTTTTGTTTCCCACAAAAATCACACATTACTTCATTTCAACTTAGTGGAACCCCAACGTGAAGAAGCCAGGTTTCCACCCTGCAGGGAAGGTCTTCACACAAAGGCTCCCCCGTATAGTCGGCAAAGCTCCTTTCTCACACAACCTGTATTTCTTGATCGAGAACCTACCTAATAAGGAAGGTGCCTTAAGAAAACAGACCCAAGAGCTTGGAGAGAAACGGAGGCTCGATGACATCATTTGAGCACTCAAGTACTCAGCTGTTTCTTTGAATGGCCCAGGTCTGGGAGCTTATGAGGATCCTCTGGGATTATATTAACCTGAGCTGAGTTCCTGACACATAGAAACAACATGATTCTGTAACACATATCCCTTTGTTCTTCAACGTCAGCAGGCACCAGAATCACCTGGAAAGTGTGATGAAACACAGATTGCTGGTTCCCATCCTCAGGGTTTCTGATTCAGAAGATTTAGGGTACATGTTGAACCTTTCCTTTTTATCACAACTGACCTTGAACTGACTAGGAATGCTGGTCTAGGAACCATACTTGAGAGATATTACTTGAGAAAAATCACTTTAGTGGTGGTTTGGTGGGTTGAATAATTTCAGCAAGCAGGACTCAGAATTATGCTACTTTTTTCTTATCAGTCTTAAAATTACACCTGATTCATTGAAAATGTTATTTTGTCTTTGGCATCTTGTAAGTGCTTCTCCTTGTTAGTGATGTCTAAAACATATCCAGGTCCCAAGCTCCAGGGCTTCATCTAATTTCCATGTAAATGACTAAATTTGTGGACTATTTTCTCAATATCAGAAATCATTTAGGCATTTCTTTCAGAGTAGGACTTCAGTGCTACGAGACTGATGGAATTTTTCATGGCAGAACTAAAGCTGCAATGAATCACTTGAAGTTAAGGAATTTATTCTCACCTAGCATCAGTAACCAAAAACTATAATCACATGCTGTCCATTCTTAGATAATGCATCAATAGCGACGCCAGAAACTCACCTATGATCACCCTAATGTGAAATCATTGCTACAGGGATATTCATCTGGAAGGAAACCTCCCTTGAACCTTAATAAGGTCGAGGTGTCCAGCCAGTCAGTGAATACAATCCTGGATACAAAGTGTACAAGCTGTTGAGCCTGACAGAAAAGAGAATGCAAATGGCAAAATCAAATCAAATCAAATCCAGATTCTTACAGCATGAATACTCAGCGGCGTGGTGTAAATGGTCTAAGATCTCAGCAGATAATATTGCCCCAGGACTCTAGAGACCCAGGCTTCAGTCTTGGCTTTGGCAATGTTGTTATGAATAACTAAGGAAGTTGTTTAACTTCTGTGAGCTTATTTGTGAAGACACTGGATTAAATAATTTAAATTCTACATTTTGTCTGTTTCCTTTCTTCTGTCCACCTATATCTGCGATTTCAACTGAGCAAGTAAAATTCTAACTTGGGATTCCACTAGACAAAAGAAAACTACAGGTAGAGAGCTCAGAGAAACCAAACCAGCTTTGGATTCAGACACAACTGTCTGTGTATTTTGGCTGTGCCACACCATAGCTTCAGAGCCCTAGACAGATTTGCTAAGTCAATCTGAGTCGCAAATTCCTCATCAGTAAAATTGAAGTAAAAATACTTACCTTGAGGGTTCTTGTGGGGATTAGAGATAATATATGCAAAGCACCATGCGTCAGTTCTCAATCAAGGCTGCTCTAAATCGCTTGATGTTTAAAGCATTTCTGGAAGTAGAAGCTTCTGAATGTGGAAGAGACTTCAAAAACAAGTAAAAATAAAAGTCATAATCATCAGGGCCTCACTCAACAGAATTCTATCTCAGTATCATGTTTTGCTTGCGAGGAAACATCTGATGTACACCGGGTTTTGATCCAGATTGGCCTTCTGCCTTCTGATTATTGCTCTGGCTTAGTCGTGCTCTTCGGCTCTGGCTTTCCTCGGCTTTGTTCATACCTCCCCATTGTGGCACCTGCCTATTGCCTGGCTCTCCTCTGCTCTCTTCAGCTTTGGACTTCTTCACATGAGGCGTTGTGGAGTCTGAAGCTGGCTCTGATATGATTGCTATATCCCTGAATTCTGTGTTCTGCCTCAATTCTAGTATATTTATATGGATAAGGTTTTATGTAACTAGTATTTTTGATAAAAGTGAATAAGAATAAAACATGGGTTTAAAGCCTACACATCCCTTGGTCCTACTATGAATGTAAAAGAGGAAGAGTACTGATAAGACAGCAGCAGCAGCAGATAATGGAATAATCAGAAAAAAAATCAAAGCAAGATTAAAAGGGAGTTTTGAAGTCAAAGTCACTGGTATCAATACAGAATAACATTTTGAGCGACTATTCCCAAATTTAATGGTAAAAGACAGAGACACAGATCTCAAGGGAAAGGATTATCAACACCAATAAACAGTGAGACTGATATTCCCACACCCTAGTAACCAAGAGAAAAATATAGTCTGCAAAAACATCTAAGGTTGTTAAGACTGTGAACATCTGAATATAGCAGTCACTCGGAAATCGCCAAACCTAATGTTGCATTCTTGATAGCTATAAACAAATTAGATTTATTCAGCAGGGTGGTCCAAATGTCTGAGCCACTCCTAAATCGGTCTTGAGGTAGGAGGATGATCTTAATGATCTATGACAAGACTTGTATTACAAAATAATTTCAATTACCGGATGTGTTAAAAAGCCACTTGGCAGCTGTTAGAAAAATTTACAAATGGACTTTAAATACATCTGCTGAAAAACAGGCTTTAACTTTCTTGTTCTGATTCTAATTTCACTCTAACCTGTATAAACCAGCTGGGGAATTATCCAGGGGTGAGGACAAAAAACTTCCAGGGAAATTGAAATGAAATGAAGCAAGCAAAGCCTTCTTCTAACTTCACTTCTTTATCAGGGTGTCAACATGGTCCTAAAGGAAGATGCCTCTTTGGATGTGTTACTGGAAATTATACCAAAATCCTGATTCAATAGAAAAGCTGCACTATGAGGTCAACTAGAATGTTGCATTAAAGATCTCTGCCGGGAGCTCCTCCCAGGTTCCACAGCTGGCATCAGAGGCTGCCTATGAACTGAGGTTTGTAAAACCCTGCAAAAGTACACGCTCCACATCCAGACATGTGATGATTTCACTCATTGCTATACCATCTACAACATGGGTAACTGGGGCAAGTTATATAGCTGCACAGAGCCTCAATCTTTTGGAACATAAACTAGAAACAAGTAGTATTTTGAGATTATTAAGGAACATCCCCTGTCCCAATCACATTATTTTTAATGGCACAAAGGTTTTGCCATCTGCCTATCATCAAAAGTAGTCTCTCGAGTCCTCTCCAACTCCATATTGTCTATATATCCTTTAAAGTTTAATTCAAGTTTTCAACAATCACCCATGAGTCCTACTATGGACACCTCAAACCGTTGTTATCTACCCCTTTTCTGAACTATCAAATTTAATGGTATCTCATTTTCACAACTAATATAAAGCTATTTCCTCCTTCAAACACTTCAAATAAGCAATTTACCTTCTTAGTCAAAAAGGAAAGGGGAATGACAAGACCTTCTTTTTTAACTTCTTTGTAATGTACTCTAAGATCAATGCAGTGATCTCTACCAGGTGATGTGCAAAGATAAATCTCACCAAAATACCCACATTTAATAAATTTCTATCTTCAGTGCTCTCAAAAATATAGTGTGACATGGCCATACTGCCATCAAAACAACCACAAATACAACTTGAAAATCGATACAGATCAACATAAATTGTGGCACCAAAATGAAAAGGACAAGCAAGCTGTTTTTCTTCATTCATATATATATATATATATCATATATATATATATCATATATATATCATATATATATCATATATATATCATATATATATATATATATATATATATATA